>JAQIXA010003038.1:0-15378 GCA_034699045.1 Nanhermannia cf. coronata Gr-Ori-00579 | reverse complement strand
CTAAACTAGGTATTTATATAAATTATCTTGTATTCTGCTGAGGGTGCGGGCTTTCGTGAGGGTAAAACCGATTTATTTATTTATGCTTAGATTATGCATAAATTACAAAATTAATTATCTTTAAGCAATACCTTTTCTTTTTGGTTCGAAAATGTGCACTATATATGCATTATAGTATATAATACAGAGCACAAGCATACATAATTTTGACTATCTATTACGCAGTGTATACAGGAAAGGATAATGGCTATATTAAAAAACCAAAATTTTCTAAATATTGGTAATTGATTTCTAAATTATGTATCCTTGTAAATTTATATAAATTATAATCATTAAAATAAAATATATAAAACGGATTCTTTATAAAAATCAATTTTTTCCAGGCTTCATTTTATGAATATTTTATACTTACTTATCTTGATTAAATTTCTAAATCAATTTAATAATTGGCAGCAAAAACAAATAAAAGGCACCCATACCTTAGGTTTTTTTTAAAATACAAAGATATATGTATTATTATTATTCTAGAAATTTCAAAATAAATATAACCAAAGGTAAAAAATGAATTATCAATTTATATCATTTTTTCAATTTTTTGGAATTTTATATTCAAAATTTCTCACAATCAATGGAGATATTATACAAGTAACCCCTCAAAACCAAAAATTTTTAGACACCTTTTCTTCAACGTGTGTGTCCCATTTGATTTTTCAAAAAAGTTTTACAGAATTTCCAGAATCTATTTTTGAAATATTTTTGAATCGAGTGATCTATTTGGAAATCATTGGTTCAGTTAAACCAATGATGAGTAGATCAAATCCAATAAATTATTCAAAAAAATTGGCTTATGCAATTCAATATCATAGAAAGTATATTATCTGCGAAGTAAAATTATTTCTCTTGCTAAAATTAACATTACAAACTTTTAATATAACATGGTCCTTATTAAAATCCCCTCATCAAATAAATAGATATCAAGAATACACGATAATCTTACCAATTGAGTCAAACCAAGATGATTTAAATTTCCCAATAAAACACACGCCCTTTCGTATTCAAATGTTCCATCTGGAGACTAATATTCGCGCTAAATTTATATTCCTACTAAATAAACAGATTTATATTTACTGTATCCCTTGTGAAATATTTCAAAAATTTTATAAAATTTCCATCTTTGAAGAAAATTTGGAAAATTTGCATAATTCAAAAAATTTGGAAAATTTGCATATTTTGAACAAAATTGATGACATCTGGTGGGAAATTCATAAAAACGGGCATGGCATAAAAGTCGGATTTGCTGGTGTTCGAAGTGAAAGATTCTCAAATATTCTCTACAATTCATTCTATTATTACCCCGAAGTTTGTCTAGCTAATATAATCATGGACTATAGAAATCATTCACTTGACCCAACATTTAGGTCATTTCTGGAATTTGACCTTCGAAACTATATGAGATATGAATTTGCTCTTGGAAACGAAGAAACCCTCATATATGATTTCCCCATTTATGGATTCTACATTGAAAGTATGAGCTTTCTAATCTTGACCTCTAAAGAAAATCGTGACCTTTTGGCCTTTGCTGACCCAATTGACCTCGGCATGTGGCTTTGTATCATAATCTCAGTATTATTTGTAACTTCAGTACTATACACCTATACTAGAGATGGCGTATCATTCTGGGCTATATTCTACATCGTTTCTGTACCTCTACTGGAACAGGATTTAGCGATTCAAATGAGATTTTTAAAGTATAGCAGATTTTTCAAATACACTTTATTCATTCTTTGGCTTTGGCACATGTCCAACATTGTAATTACAAACATATACAGAGCAGAGTTATATACTGAGATGACCTCACCTTCGCAGCCTCTAGTTCCTCGGAACTTTTACGAATTATCTGACTCAAATATTCAAATATTTGTAATCAGTACGATAAGAATGCGAGCATTGACACCCTCAAAGGAGCCACCCCCTGTTGTCTCTGTTCTTACAAATGATATTTTGAATAAAATGAAAATGGGTGGGAAATTTAAACAAGAGCATGATTTTTTTACAAAATTATTAAATAAAATTATCATGTTAAAAAGTACTAAGGTCAAAATTCTCAGGTCAATAATGATGAAAAATAAAAGTATCTCTGAAGAGCCGCATGAATTGAGAAATAAAACGATTGAGGCGAATACGAGGCTTCAAATGTACGGGATATCCGGAATTACAGCCGAATTTGACATTTTTTTGAAGACTTTTGAGGCTTTATTTCCTCGATGGTTTTTCATTAGAGGAAAGGACGTAGATTTCTATCAAATTCGATCTTGGGTTTATCGAAAAACCTACCTGGCCTCATTTGTTGTGAGAGATTTGGGGGTTTTGACTCAATCTGGGATTTATATTGAATTTTTCAATTTGAAGGAAAAATATAGTGGGTTTGAATTTTATAAAGAAGCTTTGAATTTGGGGATACTCGAGTCGAATACAATACAGAGTGGGTCTATTGTAGATGTTCTGATGGTCTTTGTTATACTAGTTTTTGGTCTTATTATCAGTTTTTTAGCATTCATTTTTGAAAGGAATTTTGAGGCGATGAATCGAATTTTCAGAATATTAATCAAGAATATCTCGAGCAGATGCTATGGGTTTTTATATTGGTCATTATCCCTTTCAGAGTTGGCAATTAGACGGCTGAAATTGATTTTATCCGATCACAAAATGATCAAAATATGGTCGCAAATATGGTCAGAAAAAATTAAAATAAAATATTCAGTATAAGCAAGCGTATGCGTATTTATTGAATAATTTTGATTTTAATAGCATAAATTTGAAATAAATACTTTGAATAAATATGAAAAATGAATATAATCCTATATTTATAAATTATTTTATTCGCATAATATACATTCATCCTGGCAATTTGATCTAATCATATCCAGAACAAGGGATTCTAATTTTTTTAGGTTTTTAATCCTAATTAACTTTTTAAAACCTGAATTAGGTTTTTAAACCAAAAACTGAATAAAATCGCCAAAAATTTCAGCTTTTAATGATAATTTAAGTCATTTTGATAAAATGTTTGCATAAAAAACGATTATGGTCAAATGATACAAAAATTTCAAGTTCTTTTATTCGTTTTTCGCGTTTTCATTTCGATTTTGATTTTGATAGAGAATTGCTGTTAAATCCAAACTTTGAATGTAAGAATATATACAGAAAGGAAAAACAAAACTTTAAAATTTTTTAAGTGAATTTAAATTGTAGATAGATTATTTTCAGAAATTTTTTTAGGCTTAATCACCTATAAATTAATATTTTTTAGGTTTTTAGTCTCCTAAATTATTAGATTTTAGAACCTTTTAGGTATGTACCTATAACCTACCATTTTTAACAACCTAAACTCCTCTGCCCTGATAGCATCATAAAATAAAGCATAGGATTCGAAATTTATCTAACTGACTGACAGGAATGAATATATACTCGTATATTGCGGGCTACTAAAGATCCGTGAACTCGAGTTTTATGTATTCTAAATAAACCACAGAAAATAATTTTTTCATATGATATGATCCTAATTTGTACGTTATTTTGTATTTGACAATAATGTGGTTCAATAAATAACGTATTATATCGCAGTATTTATCGTCATTCTTATGATAATCTGTTTGTCTTTGTCTTTTTTTACAATAAAATGATAATCATATCATAATTGTTATTGTAATACATATTATAAAAATTATGATATACAATATTAAGTACTCAGCTAGCACCAGCACACATAATATGATGTACCATTACCTATACATATTCTGTTAAGTAAGTAAATAAATAAATTTAAAGTATTAATCAAATCTCGAAAGCTCGATATTACACTATTAAACTTTTTAATAGTTTTTTCTAATCATCAAAAATAATTTTGGAAAATTTTTCTTTGTTATTTATCAGTTTTTGAGGGAAATTTTTGATCTAATATATCAAAGATTAAATATATTTAGAGCAATTAAACTAAAAATTTAATGATTAGATAAGTTAGGAATACTATGTTACATTTTAAAATTATTTTACTTAAATTTCAAAGAATGAAAGAAAGGAAATGTAAGTAAATAATTTGGATCCTGAATCCTGGTTTTGTTTATGACAAAGATGGATGAGAATAAGCTTTAAGACCGCAAATTACGAACTTAATTGTTTAAAATGAGTATAAATGAGCTGTAGAGCAAGTAGGATAGTTAAGTTAAAATTTTACTTTTCAACTTTAAGTAACTTGTTTGACAAAATTAAAGTAAGTCTGAAACAGAGTCTAATTTAATAAATATTCTATCAAATATCAGCCAAGTATACTATAATGAAGTTCTTAAAACTTGTCGCTCTCTCATTGGCACTTGCTATCGTCCAAGCTCAAGAGCCTACGACTGAAATACCTACAACAATTGATACAACAACAAGCGAAATCCCAACAACATCGATTGAAACCACAACAACAGAAGAGCCAACATCAGTTGATACAACAACAATTGAAACAACAACTACAGAGGCACCAACAACTTCAATCGAGACAACAACAACCGAAGAGCCAACAACAATCGAGACAACAATTGAAACTACAACAACCGAAGGGCCAACAACGACAAATGCAACTACAACAACAGAGGCACCAACAACAACAAACTCTACAACAACAACAAATTCCACAACAACAACGACGCCAACAACACAACCAACAGAAGAAACAACCACTGAAAGAGTATTAATCACATTTTATAATTGGGCGAGCGAATCGAGCCCTTAAAACTTTGCTTGCACTTTGTCCGTCTGTATATATGTCTGTATCTTATCTGTATGTCTGTCTTTTCGCGAAATAGCTCGAAAACTACTCGAGTTATTCCGATCGATTTTAACCAAATTTTGCATGAAGGATCCTTACATGGTCTAGTTGTGCATGCTCGAAAAAAATTCCAAATTGTCCCACACCTTGGGGTTCAGAGGACCCTTTAAGGGTTCTCCATGTTAATCAAATGGGTAAAATCAAAATCGGGGTTTAAGTAGTTCTAGAGGTTGTCGATGGCGGCGATTCTGAATTTGACATCCATTTGACCAGAAAATTGACCTTTGACCCCTGAAAATGGGGCACTTGAGATTCTCTTTGCTCGTCCAATTTATAATCAACTGCTAAAGAGCTGTTGATTAAGTCCTAGTTATCATATTTTTTCTAAAAGTTTTAAATTTAAATAGATAAGATGTATAGGACATCGCGGAAGTTGTCGACCAGAAGACCAAAATACCGGTAATTAGACCTTACTTTCAATATTTTTTATCTTTAACTATTATTACTAGCTTACCTCATGTAAATATTAATTATAAATCCAATGTTATTAATTAGACGATCCTGAATCTCGACACAAAAAATGTTGTGAAGGTTTGAAAAGCTCAAATTTTGAACTATGTATTCAATTTCAAAAATTACATTTTTTTTTCGATTTTTAGGAACATCATGCAAATTTCATTTGTTCAGAGGATATGGATGTTTCAGAAATAGAAGACAAGGTGGACAGGGGCAAGCTGATGCTGACGAGCAGGATGTAAACTAATTCTCTAAAATCTAAAATCTAAAATCTTATAAATTATAAAATTATGGACTTATAAATTAATAAATTCAGTAATTAATTAGGTATAATAAATTCAAATATGTATAAATATTTTTCAAAACAAAACCTGAATTAAATTAAATTTGATCTAAACACATGTTCATTGTATCTGATCCACGGATATTGGATCATCCGACTCGGAAAATCCGAAACCCATGTTGAATTCTGAAATTTACTAATTTTTTTATCAACTTTGGTGATTTATATATATATATATGTATTTTTTATCAAAATTGGTCAAATTTTTTGAAATTTTTCGAAATTAATCATTTTTCAAAACTGGTCAAAATTAAAAAAAAAAATATGAATTTTTAATTCCATGACATAAAGATTTGTGTTAGTTAATCTTTGGATCAGATCGAGATCCTTGTACATGTCTAATTGAGACGGATTTTTGAGACAGAACTTACAAGATCGCTATATTTTATTGGGGAATATGGAATGTATCCTAAAACAATTGGGAATTTCTCCTAAAAACTTTCACAAATCTTTACCTCTGGCCGTTTGATGCGGATCTAAATACCCCCGAGTGACCCACACGCTTCCTAGAACTTCAACCAAGATTAACCAAGGTGTTGTGATTGCAATAAGTTAGGTTAGGTTAGGTTTGTGGCGAAAAGGTGAAATTTATTAGTTAAATGTTTTTAGGAGACATTCCCTATTTTTTTAGGAGGGTTTTCTTATCAGCCTATTTTATTTCGTAAAGTCATTTAAATTTAAATAAGGGAATTATAAATTCAATATACGAGTATTATGTAATCAATTTTATTAAAGAATTTCAGAATTATATTACAAAGAGTTCTCAAACTGATGCTCATTAATTATCTCCATTAATTAAAGAATTAGTCTTCATCAGGTGGTGGAAGTTCATCTTCATCAGTGCAAGGTACAAGAGATCCATCCTTCAATTTGTGCCAATGTTTTTTGGGTTTAGCCGTCGTTTTTCCTCCAGTATTTGCTGGCGGCGCACCGCCAGCAGGTTGGGTACCAGGTTGGTTAGCAGGTTGTTCACCAGGTGGCGGTGTTGTTGAAATTCCCTTGAAACCACGACCAGCCGCATGACCTTTCTTTTTCTTGCCCGTCTCATCGACCTCATTATCATCGGGATTTTCTGTCGTTTCACCATCTGGTGGTGGTGGTTCAGTCCCAGCATCTGGCGGTGGTTCAGTTCCAGTATCTGGCGGTGGTTCAGTCTCAGTATCTGGCGGTTTTTCAGTAGGTGGTGGAACTTTATCGGTACCGGTAGGTGGTGAGACTGGAGAAGAGCCTCCAGCACAACATGGAGAACTCGGATTTTTCATCACATTTGAACAAAAATCGCAAGTTTGGAGATCCATATTGAATATTAAAGGAGGATTACAGCTTCTAAAATTTAAAAAAATTACACAGATCTAGAAACTTGAGTCATGCGGCATGTGTTTACATAGTAATTAGTTTTTTGAATTTTACCGCAGAGGGACCAAGTCAAATACCATAATTAATACTTACTGCTTTATTTCACTTTATTTAAAGACACTTTATAAAAAGGAGAAAAGTGCTTTATAAATCAATAAATAATACTTTTTCACGTATATTTTGTATAAATTTGCGGAATAAATTTTTTCCATAGTTATATAGATAAATGTCAAATCAGAATTTAGACTTTAGGTGCGTGGAGATAGACCATTAATAGGCGTTTTTAACTTTTTAAAAATATTATTTTTGCTAAATATTGTGCCAAAATGATTTGCCAAATAGGATGTTATAGGTCAAATAATATGGTAAGCGTTTTGATGTTAAATTGCTTCAAGTGACTTACAGCGTCACTTCGTTCGGTTCAGGCGCTCCATCGCTAAAACTAATTATAAAATTTGAATATTTTAGCGATAATAAATTTGAATATTTCGAAAATTTTTATATTATATTACGTATATTCTGACGAGCATTCTCCTTTAGGTTTGAATCCACCTTTAAATTTATTAAGAGAAATATATAGAAATATTAAAGGATATATTCGGCATGTTAAACCTTATAATAAAGTTTAGACCATAAAGCACATTATAACCCAAAGATATACTTTTAAAAAAATTATAATTTTAAATATCTTACATGGTGGAATGCAGGTAAAATCGTCTATATAACTAAATATATAAATTTTTCAATAAATTTATAATATAAATTTTTCAATAAATTTATAAAATAAATTTATAAATTTTAAATTACATATTTTGTAGATTTGGACTCAAATTATCCCAAAGGTCACAAAGTCCGCCATGCTGTATATTTACAATATATATATATTTTACGATAAGTTATCAAGATTTATTAATTTATTAGTGATAGATTACCATGGTGTGTTTCTCTAAATTCCACCATAAACTTTTGGTTTTTTTGCTATCACTCATATCTACGGGGCATTTTATTTGCTCGTACGCGGAAGCGCCACATTTTGCAAAAGTTTTACAATAACTAGGAATATTTTGAGAAAAAAAAATAATATTAATTTTTATCTAAAATTTAACAATAGGAAGCTTAAAAGATTTTGTTAAGGATAGGAACCAAAATTATCTAAAAATTTTCAATTTTGATTCGAAATTAACGTTAATATGTACCTCTAAAAGAATTATATTCGGCCTTTTCATGTTAAACTTCATATACAGGCCGAAATCGCAATATAACCCAAAGCTATTTTACTATAAAGCATATTGTGTCAGGTTTTAAAATCTGGAAAAATCGATTGCAATGCAAAGGATCTATACGGCTTTCAAGGCTTTAACATGATAAAGACATGAAAGCTGAATATAACCCCAAGATATCCTTTTCTTTTCAATTAAATTTTCAAAGATGATTTGTCCAAAGTTAAATAGTCATTAGAAAAATTATTTTCAAATCATCCAAAAACAAATTTTTTTCAAGATTTTGTGTAATATTTCAAAGGATATCTTTGGTTTATAATGGGCTTTTTGGATTTTATTATGAGGTTTAACATGCAAAGATCGAAAAGCTGATTAGATCCCTTCCAAAGTATTATAATTAATTGTTGCAATTAACAAGGTAATTCCATAATTTAGGAAATACATTTGTAGTTTTTTTGTTGCTTTTTTGAAATCTAAATGTTTTTGGCTATATGTAACAGTTGTTATTTTGAAAAGACCTTTTTGAATACTTTACATATAAATATCTAAAGATATAGAGCCAAGATATTATATTTTTAAACAATTATTAGGTCAAAATAACTCTTTTACAATCTCTAACAGCCTATCAAATTTTCAAAAAAATTCTAGAAAAATTACCCAGCTCTAAGGCAAACATTTGGATCACATGAACCTTGCATTGATTTGAATTTTTCAGGCGTTAAAGCTCCTGGTGGAGTATCTGGAGTTAGTGGTACACCACCATCAGAAACATCAGCATCTTCAACACCACGAGAACGTGATCTTTTGCTTGATTTGGCATATTTACGAGGCGATTTGGATTTGGCCTCACTCTTAACACTTTTTTTTGTAATTACCGGACTTGGACTTTTCTTTTGAGCTGGAACAGTTCTTGAAATTTCTCCTATACAAATTCCAAATTTTCAATAAAAATTTTTCAAAAATCTTAGTAAGTAAAAATCTTACCAAGTTTTTTACCTCTACTTAAATCAATTATTAATAATATTCCATAAAAGACCAAAATAAAAATTAAATATTTCATGTTGTTTAAAATTACATATTTAGAGTATATAGTAAAGTGCTCTTGAAAAAAATGTGAAAGTTTTGCTTTTTATTATATTTTTTTCAAAATAATAATAACAAACAATCACGCATTCTCCATTGATTCAAAATTTTATTAAATTGATAACATAATACAATAAAGTGTGGGAAAATTTATATTTTTTATAGGCTCCGATTTATACTAATCTCTTTTTCATACCTTCTGCGGCAAACTTTTTGAAAAATAGGCTAAAGAATTTCAGGGAACCTGAATTCGATTTATTTTTGAAATTCCAGGTTATTTTTTTTTAGAAAACCTGGAAATTCGGGTTTTGATGATCCTCGCAGTTTACAATGACGGAGAATTCGAATTTCACCGCCATTGGTTTTAACCCTAAGGTTAGCAAAACCCAAATTTCAATATTTTTTTAAAAAAAACCTGGAATTTCAAAAATAAATCGAATTCAGGTTCCCTGAAATTCCCTCGCCTATTTTTCAAAAAGTTTGTCACATATGCTCTTTTTTCCTCCTTTGTATCATTTTACTCCTATTTTTTTAAAAACACCATCCATAAATGATCAAATTCCCCTCTATTGAACTAAATCACATCTTCAAACCCTGGCATATAAATATCAGTATCCTTAAAAATCAAAAATAATATACTTATCTCCATATGTTTCTATTTAATGAAATTAAGGGGATATATAGAGATAAATTCTGCCGCATGAAATCAAATGGCCTTTTTGGGTCAACGTTTTTCCTAAAAATCTCTTCAAGTACTCCACGTAGAGACTTGAATTTTTTAAAAATTAAATCCTTAGAGAAATGTTCATGTTACACAGTAGGGTACCGTATATTTCGGATTTTGATAAAAAGTCAGGTACAATGCAAATATAAGTAAAAAAGATAAGAATTAATTTTTGATTATCTTTTTTACTCTTATTTACATTGTATCTGACTTTTTATCAAAATCCGAAATATACGGTAGTGTGTAACATGTCTCTACGGATTTAATTAAAAAAATTTCAAGTCTCTAAGTGGAGTACTTAAAGAGATTTTTAGAAAAAACGTTGACCCAAAAAGGCCATTTGATTGCATGCGGCAGAATTTATCTCTATATACCCCCTTAAGAGAGGTTTGATTTAGCTTAGGCCCAAAGCTCATAACTAAAGTCTAAATTCTGACCCATGTAACTAATCAAATTGCCTTTTCGGTTATGCTTTGGTCCAGGATATCTCCTCGTAGGGACCTTGTAAAGACTTGGAACTTTTTTAATTATATCGGTATACACTAGACACATATTAGCATATATCCGCTGAAGTCAAATTTTAAAAAAACTCAGGTACAATGTAGTAAAAAAATAATAATATATACTTTTTTCTACATTGTACATTTATAAAAATTTGACTTCAAATTTGAAAATTTGAGCGAATATCTGAGTAATTGACCTTCCTATATATAGGACAGTTAGCCTATATAGGGTTAAAAAAATTCCAAGTCTTTACGAGGTCCCTAAAAGGAGATATTTTGGACCAAAATACACCCAAAAAGGTTATTTTATTAAATGGATCAGAATTTAGACTTTAGGTTCATGAGCTTTAGATCTTAAAAGGGGGTGAATTTGGACTTTTTGAGTTATTTAAAAAAAAATTAGGTGTGAAAATGATACAGGAAGGAAAAAAAATCTATCTGTAAAATGCAATTTTAAGCATGTCTTTTTTATATAACTTTAATTATAATAAATTCGAATACTATGTATAAATTATTTCAAAGCAAACTTAATTAAATTTAATCTAAAATCTGGCAATATAAATCCCAACTAGATGACTATGCTGTACTTAGTAAATATGGGAATTACAAGCTCAAAATATAATTATTTTTATTAAAATATTTCATGATTTTACAAGAATTTTTCAAATGGAATCTAATATTAATATTTGGCTAAATGATTATTATTCCTCATCAGTATGACCTTCCTCTTCATCAGTGCAAGGTACAAGAGATCCATCCTTCAATTTGTGCCAATGTTTCTTGCCAATGTTTCCAACTTCTTCGCCAACAGCCGCTCGATTTCGCCAGAAATCTAAAAAATATATATTTTTATAAACTAATCCTAAGTAATTCATATGAAAGTGAAACTAAATTACAAAATATTCGTATAGATTTGTAGGTTTTATGATATATAAATCTTTCATGTTTTATTTCAAGAATTTTATTGAGAAATTTTTGATGAATTTGTGATAAATATATACATGGATATTTTTATAATTTTAAATGAATTTTTTACAAAAATTTTATAATTTAGCCCTTGAAGTATTTACTAGCTCCTGAGCGGGATCCTGCTCTTCGAGAGCCTGCTGGCGGATCGCCACCAGCGGGTGCTGGAGCAGGAGCAGGAGCGGCCCCACCATCGCAACAACCCTATCATAAGCAAAAAATATCGATTACAAAATGCTAAAATTGTTTGGCCTGATGAAGTTTTTTTATCTTGATACAATAAAGTGGAATAGGGATTCTTTTATTTGTGATAACTTGGACAAAAACTTAAACTCGACCAGGAATCGAACGCGAGCTCCCAGAGTCACGTCAGAAGACAACGTCCTGACCAATCAGCTATCGAGTCAATCTATCCAAGTCCTTCTAAATGAGAGATATCAATCTATCTCTCACATACTCAATAAAACCCAATTTATTTTTTTTTTTAGCTTTTTTAGCTTTTTACTACCTTTATTACCTAAATTACTACTTAAAATTTTAAAAAAGTTGCGATATTTAACTTGACTTTTATCAATTTGATTCTATTTATCTACCCTACTTTGCATATTTTGCAAAACCAAAATTTTGATTTAATTTTTTTTTTTAATTAAACAATTTTATTGTTTTTGAGTTTTAAATATAATTTTAGAATTTGGTCTTTAATAAAGAATCTTTTTTATTAAAACACAAATTACAAAATTATATTTCTATCTTGATTAAACATAGAATTATGTTGTTCTACTTAAGAAAGTATATACAAAAACATAGAAAAAAATGATAAAATTCCTCAAATTTGGTTAAAAAGGTTAAAGGTACCTCTGTTTTATAGCTAATATTATCCAGTTTTTAGTCAGACTATAAATATTTTGCTTTTAGAACTTTTTTAGGTACCTAAACTAGCACTTTAAACGAACTAAAATTCTTTACCCTGTAGCTGTGACTGGAATTACATGATGTTGACCCAAATTAGGTCAACTACAAAATATTCAATAATATATCTTTAAGATTTTTCTAAGTATTAAAAAAGTGTCCAAGTGTTTTTGGGAATTATTTGGGAATTCTTGATAAAATCTTAAAAGAACTTTGCTTTTCAAAAATTTTCAAAAATTTCGATAAGAATCTATAGGATTTTTGGCTCAAATTTAAAATATGGCTCAAATAAAAAGTGATAATTTTTACCAAATTTGAACAAAAATCGCAAGTCTGGAGATCCTTATTGTATACTAAAGGTGGATTACATGATCTGTAATTAAAATTAAAATGTAATTTATATTATATATTTCAATTAAACTGGTTTAATTAGATAAAAATTACAGTTCATATTCTATAGCAAATGGACCTCCTTCGCTATAACTATATTAGTTTAAAAAAAATAAATTATAAATTTTTTATAAACTTGCAATATACAAATTTACATATATTCGGGTGAGCATTTTGATTTTTCTTTATAAGAACCTTAATTAAATTTAAATTAAATTAAATTTTTACAAAATCTTGAGATTATTTAAGACTGCTTACAAGGTGGAACACATGTGAAATCATCGATGTAACTAAATTTTCAAAATTATATAAAATTTGTAAAATTTTCTTTAAAAAAAATTTACATTTTTTTCAATTCGGGGCTTAGGGAATCCCACAAATCGCAAACACCGCCATGCTTTAAATTAATTACAAAATTTTAATTTTGAAATATGTAAATTTTTACTAATTATTAAGTTATGCAAGTACCATTGTATGTTTTTCCATATTCCAATACAGGGAATTTGGCTTTTTAGCGTCTGTCATGTCTACTGGGCATTTGGTTGACTCAAAAACTGAGGCTCCACATCTTGCAAACGTTTTACAATAACTGCGGATATCAGAAACAAATCAAAATATCTATTAGACTAAATATTATAGACATATTTTTGCAAATTTTTACGAAAATATTAGCTAAATTATCTAAATTTTAACAAAAATTTCATCTTTGCCAGATATACAGAACAGATACATAATACAGCCTTGTTCAATAGTGAAAAATATCAAAAATAATTTAGAAATCAGGATACGACACTCTGGGTGTCGTATCCTGGGTGCCGTAGAACTTGATTTGCAAGATTTGTCTTAATTTTAATTTTCGATTTTTGTTAAACTTTCAGATTTAAAAATTACTAAAAGAACCTTCCTTGATCAACTTCTGATATTTTAATATTTATTTTTAAAATGGATCTATTCTACTTTCAAGCTTTTACATGTTAAACTTCATATAAAACTCAGAGAGCCCGGTATAACCCGAAGTATCCTTTGCAAATCAATTCTTTGGCTCAATAATTTAATTTAAAAGCCTTCAAATGAATCTAGAGTATATTTTAAATGATGTTTTCGGGTTCTAACCTTTATATAATGAGGTTTAACATGCAAAGGCCTGAAAGCCGAATATACATATATCCTTTATATAAAATTTCAATAAATTCCAAATTTTTAGCATTTTTGCTTTTTAAGACCCAATGTCCATGCAACTAAGGTCTAAATTCTGACCCATATGTTATCATAATATATGGTCTTTTAGGGTGGACATAGAACGACGAGATCAGTTTAAGTACTCCACGTAGAGACTTGAAACTTTTTTTTATTCTATTTGTGGACAAATTTTACATTTTAATTTTTTACGTACGTCGTACATATCTGAATTTTTATAAAAAATTTAATTCCGCAAGTCACTGTAGAATCCGTCTACAAATATAATTAAAAAAAGTTTCAAGTCTCCACGTGGAGTACTTAAAGAAATTTCTTCGAGCAAAGTCCACCCAAAAAGGCCATTTGATAACATGTGGCAGAATTTAGACTTTATGTGGATGTAGATTGGGTCTTAATTATGTTTAATTTACCCTGCCCGTAGACAGACTTTAGGGTCACAAGATCCCTGCATAGCTGTAAATTTCTCGGGTGTCATTGCTCCTGGAGTGTCCGGAGGGGGTGCGGTCCCTTCCCCATCATCCGAACCGTCATCGGCAGATCTTGAATTATGATATTTTTTACTTGCATGATATCCTGAAATTTACAACAAAAATAGCTTAAAAATAAGACAATTTAAATTGAGAAATACCTGCAGGTTTAGCTACAGGCTTTGTTGAACTTTTCCCAGCTGAAACAAATGCTAAGGAGGATCCATAAATGGCCAAAATTAGAAAAAGATATCTCATGTTTTCAGCTGGATTCTTATGGAAATAGGAAAAAATTGAAAATATTCTAAAAATATGTGAAAGTTTGAAGCATAACCTTCAATTTATATAATTGAATGCATTGGAAAATATAAAATATTTTAAGACTTAAATAATAAATGTTATTGTTATTCCAAAATGAAGTAATTAGCATAGTACATAGTACATATAGATTGTTACCAGCTCCAATTTTAATTACAGTTCGTTTTATATAAACACGTTAAAAAAATCTGCATAAACTTCTCTAAAGCTCTCGTTTTTAGACCTGATCCAACCTTAGAAAAAATTTTTAAATTTATATTATATACACGAAATATCTGTATTCAACTTATTTTCGATGAATGCGGGATAATAAATGATAATATATGTTTACTTATTTAAAATGTTTTATTTATAATATATGGATAAATGATTATCGTTAGATTGTAATATCTCTTGTAATATTCTCTTAAAATACTCGTATTTCATATCGAAAATTAAAATTTTTTGAAATTTTTGAAAAAAAGATCTTGGGGTTTTTGGCTTTCTGGTATTTATACGGTAGCACGAGAGTAGCGCGACAAACCGCTACCGCGGCATCGCCACAGTCCGCCCCCTGTGGGGCGGACTGGGGTA
>JAQIXA010003037.1:0-15378 GCA_034699045.1 Nanhermannia cf. coronata Gr-Ori-00579 | reverse complement strand
AACAGATATAAACGAAGCCGATGATTTTAAAGTTGTAAATAGAGAATCGGCCGATGATGCACCAGCAATCGACTTTTTATGTCCAGATGATCCACCTATAATGGAAATGAAAGTAACAATAACAATTAATAAATATGAATCAATCAATCAGAACCAGACCAAGACGAAAACTTATTATTATGCAAGTATGTCAATATTTAAATATGTAACTATTATTCAGTATTAAATTAAATTAAAATAATAATTTTAATTTAACTTACCAATCGAACAGGCTTCACTTGGTGGAATTAAAATCGATTCGACATCATCTCTACTCAGTCTTCCTCCCTCTCGAATTTCCTATAAAAAATTAAATTACATTGCATTGCACAATTACATTATAATTATAACTAATTGGATTTCGGATTTACAATAAGGGCTAGAAAATGAATGAGGCAACAATATTGGAAAAAGGTTTAAGTCAAAAATAAAAAAAAACCTCACACTATCATACCTCACATAAATATACGATATGGATATGGATACGTAACAGTTTAACAAAAATATAAAAAATACAAAATACAAAAAATAAACTCATCTGTCCTGCAAAAATACAATATAATTTCTCTTTTGTTTGCTCAATTAATATAAAATATAGAATGTTTTCTCATATAAAATATAGAATTAAATAGAATGTTTCTACAGCTTAATGGTAGGTCAAAGATCGCGATTAATTAGAAAATGGATTAGTGGCTATATAATGGGATTAGGAAACCTTATTATTGATCTCTTAAAAGAGATTATATCGTCTCTTTTAAGTCTATAACTATAGTCAAGAGTCAGTCCTAGTCCTACTGCTAACTCCTAATATTAGGAGTTAGACTTACCATTAGACTTGGTTGGACCCTACTATCGACTAATAATCTAGAACTAGGCTACGCCGCGGCTACAACTAACATTTCTACTGATTAGTTAGTTAATACATAATTAGTAATTAGTAATGAAATGATTCTTTTTTACTAAACATTTAATAACACCTAGCCTAGAACCTTTCTAACTAGAAATTGTAGACTCACCGACCCAGTCCGAGATAAGACCTAGACGAGTCAAAAAAGTCTCTTCTTTTAAAATTTTATGCCTCAAGCTTATAGTGTGTAAATTAATGATGTAGGTAATAGTAATGTAATAGTAATGAATGACCCTTAACCTGAACCTACACTTACCCTACCCTTTCTGATTTCTGTAAACTCTAAAATGAAAATAAGCCGCATGTATCTAAAAAAACCAAAATGGCGGCCGGCCAAAGTCAAGTAACGCCGCCGTCTGAGTTCTGAGGAAATAGCCATTACATTATATAATTTATAAAAAAAGTTAAATTAAAAGGTAGAATTGGTCGTTGAACCCTATCGCATTGGCAAGGTGCCAGTGCATTGTAGTGATCCTTGACCTTACGCCTTACCCACCATTAACCTCTAAAGCCAAAATCGACCCAAGTTCGCTGACGATGATATACAAGGTGCCCAAAGCAAATAGTTAAAAAAGTAAAGCGTCTGCCCTCGGGCCATAACGAACAAAAGCCTGCAAATGCTATAAAATATATGGTTATAAAAGCTTACGAGTTCCTCAGCATCCTGCAGAGATGAGATGGATGAAAGCGACGGTGATGAAAACGGCCCCCGCGGTTCCAACGACCCTCGTCCACGACCGCGACCTCGACCCCTGATCATGTTATTTGGTGCCCCTTCAGCCATGTCCAAAATTGGTCCAAATTCCTCAAGTTTTTCCGTCAAAATTCTTTGATCAAAAATTTGCTTTTTTGTTCAGGAGAAAAAAAGTTGTACGTCCGATCTGCTCAAAGTTCGAAGAAGAATTCCGAGATTTTCGTTTTGCTCTCTCTTTTCTTTTCTTTTGTCGACTCGATAAGCGGCAAAATCAAAAACTCGTTTTGAATAGCATCGCATTTATTAGGTTTTTTAAATATAAAAAACGGTTTTTTACAAATTAGAAAAAGTGTTATTCATGCAATGCGTACTTGTAAAATCTCTTTATAAAGGATCAAGGGAACCAATAATGTTCCATTATCTTATAAACTTATCTATATACTCTCTCTATAAGGTACCTTTTAGTAGTGTTCCTAGACCTCTAGACTCTAGATACATACGGATATACCTACCCAAATTAGAGATTTTGAATTATGATTCGGTTTCGGTCTCTTTATTATATTATTGCCTGAACCATTGTCACGTCACTATTATTAAGAGTCAAGAGTTCAACGCGACAATGTGCCATTTCTATCTCATCCTAAAGTCCAGTATATATATGTATAGTTGGTTAGTTTCCCTCAACTGATTTGACCGATATTATTTGATAACAATCGTCGTGAAATATAGAATATACCTATCATACATACTTACTTAAAGCAATCAAGACAAAAAGCAAAACGTTTATAAAATTTAAATATTAGGTCGATGCCTTTACTTATTACTTCTAATAAGCATACAAAAACATATTTTCTAGAATTATATCTCGAGACTCGACTTAGGATTAGTAGGACTTTGACTCTTTACGGCACATAATAAGAATCGATAACAATTTTTTTTAGAAATTAAAACTCGTCGTAAAGTCAGATTTTTACGATTGAATTTCAACATATAATAGGTGTTTTTAATTCTGAGTTTGCATTTTTTATTTTATTAACAATATATAATATAAATATTATGTATTTATTATGTAAAAAGGTAGTATTGTATTTATATTAATTGTCAAGAATTGGATGGATAGATTAGGTATGCACTATGCACAATATATTATTTTTATGATTTACAATATTCTGATTAATAAGGCGCAAACAGTTACATACATTTACATTATTAATTATTACAACCTTAAATTTCCATTTTTGTAAAGAAAATGACGATCCTTGAACTTTTTACAAGTTCAATTACTAAACAACTTTATAAACCCGTAAACAGTAGAGTAAATGAATAATATTCATTAGTTAAAGATTAGATTAGATTCTATTCTAGATCATATGCATATGAATATAATAATTAATTATGCATTATTCAGCATTTTTGAATAGATTTAACATTAATAGGTAGGTACCTAATTATCAATTGTAGTGTATCGAATCGAGTGTAAAAGTAAAATGCTTAACTTACTTTACTACATTACTACTCCTAATTCCTATTCTACTTATTAATTAACCTATTAACAAACAGCTTAAATAATATGCATAAGTTTAGTTATTGAATGTGAATAAAATGTAATCAAAAAAGCTACTACATAATATGCAGCAATTATAATAGGGTAATATGAATAGGTAACAATATTTTCGATTTCTTTTCGATTTTTACGAAATAATTATCTTCTTATCCTTATCAGTATCAGGTAGTGTGATTTAATTAATATATAAATAATATTTATATAACTTAACAATTAACTAGATAATTAGATAATAAATAGGTTTGGTTTGGTAAATTAAAATGGTAATTGATATAATAGCAGTCAATTGACGCCGACAACAATAGCAAAGTTGAGACTTTTTCTAATATTTTATAAAAGTTCAATAAAAACTAACCTAAAACCTATTGTAATACCAACAGCACTTTTAACTTGGTACTTACAAAAGTTTAGTTTTATAGGAAAGGAATTTGTAATCCGAGAGTTAGGAAAATGATTAATATTGTAATTACTTTTTATACAAAATAGGTATCAAGTATCAATATCAAGCATAGTAAAGTAGGTAAGTACCTACTTTTCTTTAAAAAATCTACCTATCTATACTATAATCTAACCTACACCTAAACTAAAGACTTTCTCAAATTCTGAATAGTCAAATCGAATATCTTAGATTTTGTGCACCATTAATATTATATTGTAAAACTAGATCACAGGTAGTCAAATGAATATTGACTTGTAATGGATGGATAGAAATTGGAATTATGCATTATAATTTTGTGAAGACATTGAAAGATATGTTTTCCATCATAAAAATCGCAATTAGGAAGGAATAGATTAGAAGGCCTATATTTAACTTATCATAGAACTCTGGTCTGATATTGTTATTAACTTAATCTAAATTTAACTATTAATTAATAAGAACAAGACCTATCAATATCAATAAAACCTTTTTAGAGGTTTGAAAATTTCTTGTTACTTGCGTTTTCCTTTTTATATGAGAGATGAATTTCTTGGCTGCATTGACGATGAATTATTATTATTGTTGTTTAGAGATCCATTAGACGATGATCCACCACTATTGATCAGAAGTTGGTGTTGCTGTTGTTGATATTTCAATAGACCCTCCAAATTACTTACTCTTTGTTCAGTTTGAGCTAGACTTGCAATTAGTTTGGAGTTTTCCATCCATAAATCTTTAACTAGCATCTCCGAATGGATTAATTTTTCAGTCTAAAAAATATTTAATAATATTATTAATATTGTTATTAGATTAGGTAAAAGCTAGTGGTAGAAGTATCTGTATTTCACACACTACCTACCTATATATATTTTTCAAAATTTAGGAAATTTAGGCTTAGTACTTTCTCAAATTACCTGATCTTTTATCTGTAAATTTTGTTGTCTAACCAAATCTTGACTTCCTTGCATTACAGTTCCCCAATTAGAAATCTCTTTATCATGATTATATTTCATTTCAGCTAGACGATTTTCATTATCAATCTCCATTTGTTGCATAAGATTTTGAAGAAATGTACATTGCTCTTCCTTCTGTTTTAACTGGTTTTTAAGATTTTGCAGCCAAACTATTTCGACATGACACCATGCTTTTTTATTGACTGAATTGGGTTGAGACTGAGACTGAGACTGGGATTGATTTTCTGGTACTGGTGGTCCGTTAAACATTGCAGGTCGACTTTGATAAGCATAACTTGTATTAGCTGATTGATGTTGATGAGCAGAAAAATTTTCTTGCTATAAAAATAAAAATTCAATTTAAAAATTAGTTAATTTATATTATTGTATATTGCAATATTGTGTTTCATGATCATGGTTTGTAAAGTAGATATTGTATTTACATTTGCAAATGCATTTTCTTGTGGAATAAATGGTAAGCTATGTGGCTTGTTTGCTGGTATTGGTTCATTGTTGTTTAAAGACATTGGTGACACATTATTTCTATTATGTGAATTTACCATTTCAATTAAACTCTTATTGGAGTTGCTAATATTTGAGTTATTATTTTGCTGTTGCTGTTGGTAAGATGTAAAAGTTTCATTTCTGGCTGATGGAAGTCCATACTGATAGGGGTTATATAATTTTAGTGGCTAAAAATATAGAAAAAAGTAGGTCAAGTTTAAGCAATCTAAATTAAAATGTAAAATCACAAAAAAATAGAAAAATTTATGAACTCACATCCTGATGATAAATTTTTTGAAGGTAAAATTTTTCCTTATCTGCCCATGACCTTTCAAGATTTACTAAATGAACATGGTGACATTCATCTTGAGATTTTAAATGTTCTTCTAATTGAATAACTTTTTCTTTCAAATTTTCGACTTCACCATCTTCTCCCAAAATTGATAATCTACTTTCATAATTTTGACATTTCAGAGTTAAACTTGATATTTCAGCCTCTAACTTTTCACAATCTTCATTATTTTTACGAGTCCATTTGCTTTGGATTTCATTCAATTGGGATTCATTATCATTTTTAACTAATGCAATTTCCTTTTTAAGAAATTCACACTCATTTGCTAAATCTGTAATTTGTTGTTCCAGATATATTTGCTCATCGATAGTCGATAACTTTTCTCTACTGGTACTGAAGCTTTTCTCATCTTTGAGAAATGTTTCTTCATATTCGTGAATTTTCAAGTCAAGTTCTGCTAATTTATCATCATTTATTCGACGATCTTCATCATACATTAACCTTTCATCTTGTAATTTCCCATGCCAATATTCCTCACATTTCTCATATTCATTGCGTAATAGATCTAAACTACTTTCGAAATTTTCGCACTGTTCACGTAACACAGTACATTCAGATACCTTGGCTTTTAACTCTTCTTTTAAAACTTTTGATGATTTAAAGCTGAGATTTTCATTGGACGATGTAGTAGTTGATTGTTTCTTAATTTTTGCAATTTCTTTCTCTAGCCCCGATTTTTGCATTTTTAGCTGCTCATTTTCTTGTAAAATTGTGACAATCTTATTTTTAACTGTATCCATTTCAGACTCAAGATTCTTATATTCTTCTACTAATTTTAAATGCTTATGCTTAGGTGGATCATTTGGTTGTGGTGTTGTATTTTCAGTTGACAATTTTGCATTTTGATTTTGAAGTACAGGTAAATGTTGCATTGCAATTTCATAACTTTTATCTGTAAAAAATGATAATTTTATTATTCATTAATTAGCTATTTACTTTCGTTTCATTAATCAACTTAAGTATTAAATTAAGTGTGTTTCATTCTTACTAGGACTTGTAAAAGTAATATCCTCAACTCGTTCTTCGATGTCAATTTCAATATCATCTACACTTTGACTTTCTTCATAATTACCAAAAGAAGCATTATTTGAGATTAGTGATGAGTTTAGTCCCTTTTTCCTCTTTACATTGCAATAATATTTTTCTTCAGAAGCTTTTAATACTTTAATAGTACCACGTAAACCTTCTAATTGGCTAGATAACTCGTCGTTGACATCACGCTGTCTACTCAATTCATCAAAAGATTCATTTAATTTAGCTTCATAATTTGAAATCTTATCATTTGCTCTCTTTTCACTCTCTTCTTGCTATAATTTTAAAATAGATTTTAATTAGAAATGTAAAGAATTCATTGATTATAAATTAATTTTAATTATATAAATTTTGATTTACCCTTTTGGTAACATTTATATAGTTGGTCAATTCTCTTTCCATACTTTCCTTTTCTCGTTTCATAACTTTAATTTCTTTATCCAGGTTTTGTACCTCTTTTTCTAAACTTGCATTTTCCTGTAACAAATAAAATATATAAAAAAGATAAATAAAAACAAAGAATCAGATTAAAATCAGAAATCAGATTAAAATTACTATTCAAGTAGGTACTTACGGTATTTTGCTTGACTATATCTGCTTTCAATTTGGTATTTTCACTTTTTAAGTTTTCCAATTCGGTTTCAGCGGATTGTAAACATTGCTGCATTGATTCTTTTTCTGACAATAATCTTTTTTGTATATCTTGCAATTGTTCATTATATTTGGAGTCTAATTTTTGTAAAACTAGTTGATTTTTCCTTTCCATTCGTAAATTTTGCTCGTCTATTTCTTGTGCTAATAAAGATCAATTTTGTGATTACTTCCTAGTGAATTTCACTAGTGAATTTCCTAGTGAATTTCAGCTTTCACTAAGTGAAAGCTAGCTAAGAATTTATAAATTATTACACTATGTATGTCTTACCAATAACTGTTGATCTTTGATTTGAATCATAAAGATCCGATTTTAATTTATCTCGTTCACATTGAATATTTTCATATAACGATCTATAAAATAGAAATGATTATAGTATAGTGTCTATACAATTACCGTTTATCAGCTCTAAAAACCCAGATTTTGGCGTCAATCTCGTACCCTTATGCATTTTCTTTAAAATATAAAAATCTGGATTTTTTGAACTGACTTGTTCGAATATATAAATAGGTAGGTAAGTAAGTAATAATTGTAATATACACATAGGTATCAACTAGGTTATTGTATTATAATCATAATCATAATCATAGTGATTGCTTTAAGCTAACCTTAAGTAATAAGTTTCGGTTTTAAAAGTTAAAAGTCCAGCATGTAATGACAAAGGCAAGCCTAATTCTTTAGAGCTGTCCAGCTCTTCTTCAATCGCTTTAGTAAGTTCGTTGATATTTATATCATCGTTGAAATTGTTTGTAGTGATCCCAAAATCTTTTAGAATGAACAGAGCTCGGCTTTCATCAATTCCCAATTCTGACCAGAGAGAGATGATATTCCCAAGCTTTGTAAATCTATTTTAAAATATAAAAATGTTGATTAGTAAATTATTGATAGGTAGGTAATGTACCTACATTATTTTAAAATATATTTAATATATATATATATAAAACTGTCTTTAAAGAATAAACATTTATTATGCAAGACTTACCCAGTATTTTCATGATCTAATATTGAGAAAATGCTTTTATTATGACTTTCAGAGCCTATTTGAAGTTGCCTTAAATAATTGATGCATTCCGCCGAACTGATATCTTTTTGACTGGATGATGTTGAGTCAGACTTTACAATAAAAACATTAAATTAGATAAAATTCTTAACAGGATACTTATAAATCGTACATTTAAAGATATTAAATATTTAGTATAAATAGGTACCTTTGATTTAAGTTGATCTGACTCTGTTGACTTCATTCCTTTAAGCATCAAGCATAAATCTCCTATAGTCACTTTCCCGGTTCGATTTTGGTCCAGCTCCAAAAATATTTCTTGTATTGATTCATCTGGCAAGTCCAGTCCAATAAACTAATAATAAACAAAAAGGTTAAACATAGAATACCCATTAGAATCCAAATTACACTTTATATTATGCACATGCAATGGTATTTTTATGAACACTTACCTTACACACTTCTGACAATTCCTTTTCATCAAAATGTCCATTTTTAGCCAGCCCAAGCGGATTTATAATCTCCAACACTAAAAAACAAAAAAAATCATGTCATTAAAATACCCTCATGGTACATGTATTATATATAAAATTAATCTAGATCTAGATTGCTAAAAAAAAGAATAAACTTACATTGTTCTTCGTCCAAATCCAAGTCAACTTCATCTCCCATCTTATCCAGATCCAGATTAGAAAATTTACCTGACCTTAACTATGCTATATAATAAATTTTTGGTTCGGTCACCATCAAGTTGAAAATAAGGGCACTTCCATGTTCCGTATTCTATTTTTTTTTCTTTGTCCACAATCTTAATAGTTAAATAGCTTACACTTTGGAATTTTATCGCAAAAGTCAAAAGGTCACTTGTTGAGTCTATATAGAAGACTTAAATAATGTTGTAGATTCTTAATTTTAAACTATATTGATCAGACCATCTTTATATTTCACTAAACACTAAACATTTTATATTTGAATGATTGCTTGGGTCCTACACTATGTCACATTTAAATTATTTTAATATGTTAAAATCTTTATAAACTTAAACCTTAAAAATTACAGTACACAGGACTCATAAAACATAAAGTGGTAAAGTATAAACCTTTTGGTGACTAGTTTTTAGGGTAGGTCAAAAAAAGGTAGGTATACAAAACAATTATTGAAATCGTGGGTTTGTCTATCCTAAAATTCTAAATAAAAAAGATGTTATAAAATTACAGGTAAGTCAATGTCAAAATAAAGACGTAATTTACATAATTATAACCTTATCTTATATTTTCTATTTTTATAAAAGGCAGACAAATTCTAATAAAAACATGACAAAAAATATAAAAACAGGTAAGCTAAGCTAAAAACCTCAATACAATTTCATCCTTTTTAGAGGCAAAAAATATCCTTTTTTTTGTTTTTTATCGAGTGTGCTGTCCGGCCTTATTTCCCATTAATTTAGCTCGGTTAAACCAGATTTGAGTCCAGGTAATACATGTAAAATAAAGGTTTTTACTAGAGTAAATTGAATCTTTTATTTAAATGTTTTATCTGAATTATAAATTTTACTTTTCTTTAAACAATTTATAACATTTTACATTTACATTTTTCATTTTTCTTAAAATAAAAACAAGAGTAATCAATAGGCAAGTACTTTAGGTTTTTTTTTTAGATTTTTGACCTGACCTGACCTGATTGTTATTTTTGTATTCTTTATTTATTTAGGTACCATTACTATTATTTAATGCTGAAAGGTCGTCTATCTCTACAAAGAGCTTAAAAAGTAAGTGGCTACCTATTAGGTAATAATAGGTAGGTAAGTACCTAATACAGATACATAAAATAAAACATAAGATGATAAAGGATATAAAAATGTAAAATTGTAGTTGTGTTACAATGACTCAATGACATATACATTGTCTTGTCTCATTGAATGTATAATTAATAATTAGGCATTTTGAAGATTATTTAATTTACCTTTTTATTTTTTATTTAGTATTTGAGCAATTATTTATCATATCATCTACTTACTCGACTTAAATACAACTACCTAAATTAAGATGGGCCAAATTACAAAATTTATTGATTCAAGACAAGAATCTGTTGAGGAGAAATGTGTAGTTCACCATGTTCCTTGTAAAATTGAGTATGAGGGGAAAGCTGAGGTCAAGAATAAGTTTATTAATAAAGCTTACAAAGATCAAGATAAAATAGGTTTTTTACTATATACTTTATAATTATAGTATAGTATAATATGTAGAAAGTAATTTGATCTTTTGGTTGGGTTTTTAACAGAATTTAATGAATTCAGGGGAAAACCATTAATGGGACAGGTTAAAGAAGTACCCAAAAATTTTGAAGGTTTAATAATGACAGACTTTGCTTCACAAAAAACCGAATCTGATGATTCAACTTTAGTTAAAACTCTTCATATTGTTAAAAATTTCGACTCATTCACATATTGGAATTATGATAAGCTACCATCAAGTATGGACATTCAGAATAAATTAGATGACTGGCTGGACCTTTCACAAATAGTAATAAATAAAATAACTCATAAATAAAATAAAATGAAGGAAAGCTAACCCTAACTTACTAACTTTTGTATAATAAAAAAGAACTAATTTTTGTATTTCTTTTTCAATCTAGCTTCATGAACCAATCACAATTGAAGCAAACAATGAGTGAGAAATCAACAAAATAGCTCAGATTTTTTTACTATCAATCAAAGTGATTTAGGTAAAATTTTATTCATTCTCATTTTTAGAACTTCTTAAATTATCAATTATTTTTTACTATTTATTACCTAGTTCTTTTCTTCTATCTTTCATTTTAAATTTTGAAACACTTATTATTATTATACAAACTGCAAAAGACTTATTTTTACATTTTACACACACTATAGGTAATTATTCTTAAATTTTTATAGGTTATACAATAAATTACACATAATAGATTAAAAATTTTACAAAAACGACTATAATATTTGATAGATTTTAAAATCATCTAAATATAGACATAGGTATGTATTTTTAATTTTTTTACACATTTTCTAAACTAACGACCTTCAAGATTCAAAGTAGCTTCGACAGTACTCCGCTCACTTAAACTGTTATTTTTATTTTGATTTAATCTCGAAAAAAGGAATTGCTTATCATGACCTTCCAAAATTAACAAGTGTCTTAAAGTTTCTACTGTGCCTCGATTTGATTTCGCGACGGAATAATAATAAAAGCTAATAAAAATTAAGATTAATATACAAGGGAAAAATAATGCAGGTGTTGCAAGATAATTAAATATATTATAAAGATAATTAAATTCATGTGAGCCGTCTAATTTCGTAGTTAGAGCCTCCCAAGAAATTGTATAATATCTAAAGGGTCCACAACCTCGACTAGGATTTAAATATCCAATAATAACAATTATAGTTGAAGTCACAATAGAAAAGGAGATCATTTTTGTCAGAGTTAAAACAGATTTTATACGGATAGTTCTATAATTAGTGGGAATTCCTCTGGAGTTATACAGAAGGCTAAACTTTTTGATGTAAAATATAATTAAAAGATAAATAATTGCAATTAAAGGGAACACTGGAGTGAAGTAAACCGAAAGCCAAGTGAGTATCAAAATATAAAGAATGTCCAGATAATGTCTTAAAATATTAAATTCAAAGGTTCCAATATAATTGAAAGGTTTGCATGGGCAACATGATGCTAAAAAGACTCTGGTAGTATCGAAAAGGAAAGTTGTAATGATTTTAATCACAAGATCGGTTAGTAGCATCCTAGAAAGTAAATCAAACATCAGAAATAGATAAAACACATAGGTAATGTATAATATCTGTTTTACCTGTATATCTGTTCTGCAAAATAATTTTCCCAACAGTCAATCCTCGTTGTATTGGTTGTTGAAATTATGTGAGTTGTATTGGAATTACTTTGTTCTTCGGTTTCAGAGATCATATAAGTAGTTTGTTTGCAGGCATTACAGCTATTAAGATCTGATTCACAGTAAACATTTTGAGAAAATCGACAAACTGCAGAGGCAATTGTTACTAGAAAGAATAATGTTGATCGAATCAAAGTAAAGCCAGTTTCAACTTCCAAACTATATTCCTCCAATTTTCCAATCTGTTGAGCAAAAAGAAATCAAAATGATCACAACTACCTACATATTATATTATCTATTTTTATTTTTGTTAGCTTGAACTAATTACCTTTTCAAAAACTATTCTTATGAGCATATTACAATAAATAATGGCTAGAAAGGGTAGAAATCCAATAGTCCATGCTAAAGCTTCAAATTTCAAATTTCCTTGAGCAGATTTTTCAATCCTTTCCTTGAGATCAAGAGTACAATCAGTTGTCTCATAAATCAAACAAGCAAATCCGCAAAATATTCCAAAAACGATAGAATTCGCAAGTAACCTCACACCATACACTCGAAATTGTTCACTTTTTGAGTATTCCAACTTTTCATCTTCAAGTTTCTCATATTTCAAGACAGTTTTCATTTCTTTTCTTAACATTTTTCTTTTATAAGTAGCACCACGTCCAGAAGTGTAATGGTCCCATCCTCCAAAAATCAATTGGGAATATCTGTTAACTTCGCCTTCTCTTTCTAAGATGGTTTCCTAAAAAATAATACACTATATAATTTGACTTGTCATTTATCTCTATGAATTAACCACCAGGTTAAAAGGAATTCGGAATTTACCTTAACTCCAGCAATAAAATTTCTCATAAGTAGTAGAAAACAGAAAACAATCATCCACAAAAGTATTAGTAAATAGGACATTGGGTATAAATAAGTATATTCAATTCCTAAGAACTTGAAGGTTATATTTGTTCCAGAATAAAATCCATAGAATAAAGGTGATGATCTAATAGCATTTATTCCCTCATGGACCAAATTGTTCAAAAAAACTTCACTGTCAAAGATATTCATCGAGTAAGAAGTCCGATTGTAACTGGCTTCAAAGTTGGTTTCAAATGAGTTTTCATCAACATACTTATCAGTACAGCAAGCCACCAAACTATTTATATCTACGGTATCTGTACAAAATAATAAAAAAAGATTTTAAATCGAAATATGTATTAAGGTTTCTTATTTTATTTCGATTTCGAGTTATCTTACCATTTCGACTTGAGCTTGTTCCATTACAAACTAGAGGATTTGTATTATTTAAGGGTTCATCAGTTTGTATGGTAAAATTGTAGCTATCATAAAATGGGAAAACTATAATGGAAAATACAATTTTACAAATGAAGATATTTAGAAAAAGTGCCCATTTAAGAAATTCGAAAACAGTAAGAATATTTTGTCCGCCTGCAAAATACAAAATACTTTAAACGAAGCAATGTATATATATAATATATCTAGTGGGTAATGTAATAAGTTTAACCTTCACTATTAATCTTGTCAAGTGAATTTTTCCAGAATATACAATTTCTTTTTGTTCTCATTATTGACGTTTTTAAATATCTGAATCCTCTCTGGCATTTCCATTTAATAAGCCCCCAACCAGATAATCTGAGTATTGGTATTGCCTATTAAAAGAAAAATATGTTATTATCTAGTCATAAAAAAGGGTCTATTTATAGAATAGGTACGGTACTAAAAATTAGGTAGGTAGGTATTTTAAAAAAATCATACCATAACTTGAGATTTTAATTCTTTTTTCTGATAAATGGGCAATGGCATCGCTTTAATCTTGTTTATTTCATAGTAGGTCTTTCTTTCATCAGGTATAGTGAGGTCAGCCAAATCAGGCATACCTATTAATTTGTAGCCGTAAGTAGAAAATGCAATATAGTTACGTACTTATCAATATAATAATAATGTACAAAAGATCTAGATGGTTTAATTTAATATTTCAGTACCTGCGGCGGAATTTACATGCATATCTTGAGTAGCTGTGCCAATCGTCATATTTCCACCACCCATTCCCATAGTTGAATTATTCATTGTCATTGCAGCTGTTAATGTCGATTGCCTTCGTCCAGAACGTCCTAAATAGCAAAAAAAATATGAATAATTAACGATCAAAATTCTTCTACCTTCTATTCTGAGTGCAATTTTCTATTTTAATATTTCAATTTTTTAATACTTGGAGCTGAAGAATTGTTATTTCTCCTTGCTGTATGACTAGGTAAAGCTAAATTTTTGGATTTTTTTCCAGTTCTCTGCCCTCGTCGACTACCGCAGGGGTAGCTTTCAATTTGAAATTCACTGCCTGTTTTTAAAATAAAAATAATATAATTTACTTAGGTATTTGTAGTAATTTTAATAATAACTTGTCTATTAAATATACTGACCTGCTTCAACCCATTGATCTTTCTTCTTCTTTTCAGTCTGTTCTCGGCTACTTTGAGACATTGTCAACTGTCAAGTCTTAGGACTAGATTCCTTATCTTAGGATCAATACAGTATACCTGATACTGATACCTACACCTCTATATTACTCACGAAAATATTTTGTACCTACTCATTTTGAGAAGAATCGAATAGTTTTCCTAAGATTTGTATATTTTTTAAATTGAAAAGAATCATTTTTATAATAGAAAAATAATAAAACTTGTTAGAAATTAAATTAAGAATTATATTATGGCTGAAAAGAGCTGAAATGTCTGTCTGTAGATATAGATTTAATTTACATTTCACCATATCGGATATATAATATTTACTCTTTGCTCTCCCCTCCCGATTCGGGTATTTCAGCAAAAAGTTCTTGTGGATCACACGTAGAAAGCGCTTTCTCTCAAGAAGAATTTCGAATACCCGGGTTAGGTAGAGAGAAATAAAATAAGTTCATATCTAAACATAAGTATTTAGGTTTACCAATAGATATGGGTAGCCAATAGTTAGTAATAATAATAATAGATATGAATAATACAAACCTATCAGCTAAATCTGTTTTATGAAGCGAGAATGATTTCTAAATACTCATCTAATTTGAATATCATAAATGCTCAATTGACTTGATTTATAGGACTTTCTTATGTGTTATAAACTTATAGTAGTAATTTTACTTTTACTGGTTCTATACTAATATTATACATCTACCTATATCATATATCATACTCATACCCTATCAATGCAATAAATTCTAAAAACAATTTTAGTTAAGCATTAAGCATCAGTCCTCCAAACTCTGATTCAAAAAGTCTTGTATATTATGGTATTTTACTAGTGCTAACTATGCCTTTATTTTGGATTTATTTTCGAATCCTATAATGATATATGTATTTAGATAGGTACTAGGCTAAATAAGAAAAA
>JAQIXA010003036.1:0-15380 GCA_034699045.1 Nanhermannia cf. coronata Gr-Ori-00579 | reverse complement strand
AAATATTTTGGATTTATGTAATAAAATAAGAACTTTTAAAACTAAACTAGGTATTTATATAAATTATCTTGTATTCTACTGAGGGTGCGGGCTTCCGTGAGGATAAAACCGATTTATTTATACTTACCTCTGTAAACTTAAAATTCTGTATACATTGCTTATAATGCTTACGATTACGATTAGTGTTTCTTACCTTTATAAGATTAAGATATGCATTTGAATAAAAGCTTTTGATGATTTTTTGCACAATTTATCGACTTTTTAAAAATCTAAAGTATCAAATAAACCCTTTCTTGGGCAGACATTTACCGGCCGGCTTTTTTGAACAAGTTGACTCATCTGCTCTTCCTCCAAGATTTTGGTCAATTTCTTAACCTTTTATTGCATATTTCATCTTCAATCTTCACCTCATCAAAATCCCATCTAAATTTTAACTCGATTTTTAAAAAATACGAGCTTTCATCGACTATATGTCAATTTTTCATAGGCTAGGTATCCTACTACGAGTTGACCAAACTTTGTACACTTAAGGGGACTGAAAAATGTCAAATTTTTTAGAGATTTACCTCTAATCTAATAATTAAGGACAATATTGTACTTTTTGACTTTTTTGGTAAATAATTTGATATTTTTTTAATTTATTTTTCTTGATATATCTAAATACGAATACAAAGATATGAAATTTTGTAAAATTAAATCATTTATACTGATACTATGTATGTATATGTACATACGCACCTATACACTATGTATGTATGTATGTATATGCTATAGTTATTTATTTTTAAAATTGCGAGCTTTTCAAGATTTATCAAAAATCGTTTATTAGAAAATGCAGACTTTTTTTTGTAAAATTATTAATTGCCTTGCCTTGCCTATATTCTACAGAATACCTCTAGTCATAGGCAGTAGGCATATGGCAGATGAGTCGTTTTACTTGCTGACTGGCCCTTTGACTTGATTTTGTAGATTTTATTTGGTAGAAATGAATTTCATCAATTTATTATATTTTATTAGATATATGTATTCTCTATTTTATTATACTTTATTACAGGCAGACAGACAAGACAAGACAGTCGGACATTGAACAATGAGACCTTAAAAGCAAAAAAGGGATATAAAATACTTTTTATTAGAGAAAGAAATATTAACTCTTTGTTCTTTACATTACTATATGTATAAGAATTAGGAAATATGGTCAAATAGTATCAGACTACTATGGCTCTGGTATGGGGTCAATTGCTATCTCTGAATAATATCTCATTCGAAGATTTTCAAGATCTTAACAAGTCAAGACTCAAAGACTCGAAATAAAATCGCCATATGTCTACCAAAATTATTTTGAGCTCGCATTTAGGCACATATGTACTCGTATGTAGATAATTGAGTACTGAAATTTTAAACACATTTAATTAAGACTTGAGTTCAATTTTATTCTTATTTTGGGTGAATTTACCCCTATATTTTTGGTCTAACTTTACCCCTCTATGAAATTAACACAAAATTTTATTAGTTTAGTTTGTATTAGGTTAGGATTTTAAATAACTTTGGGTTATTATAGACCAAATATATAGGGGTAAATTCAACCAAAATAGGGATGAAATGTGATAGAATCTTTGAGAAAAGGGTCCTTACTCGAGCTATTTAACTGCAAATTACTCAGCATTTTTTCATTATGGAATCTTTTAATCCCTAATCATAAATAATCTGAAATTGGCTGAATTTAAAAAAAATATAATCAAATCGAGCCTTTCTGATAGTTTCTACTCCTTGTTTTTTGTTCTTATTTTTATAATACCTCTAAATGTATGCAGTGTCACGAGTCAAAGTCAATGGTCAATGGGTTTTACTATGTTGATAAATGTTGTTCTAATATTTAAGTACCCTACCTATATATACATAGATACACTAATCTTAAGCGATATTTAGACTAGAATCTCATTTAGAATAGACTTTTGTCTTGCTATACATAAATACAGAATATATTCAATTTCATTGCAAAATAAACCTATTTAAGATCACTTTTTTTTGTCTAAAGCTGAGTAAAACGTGCTCCAACACCACTAGAGTTCTAAAAGTTCAAAAATATTTCATTTCACAAAGTAGTACAAGTATTTCGTCATGCTAGAAATTTACATTTTACATCCACCAAGTCCAAAATCAAAGGGTTCATTTACTTTTATTTTAAATTTTTTTTAGACTTTTTTAGCTCGTAAACCTGGTTTTAAATGCTTTATAGTACCCTACCTACTATACAGTAGTATATTTAGATGGGGACAATAAAAGTAAATATAACTTTGTACTTAAAAAGTAGAAAAAGTTGGGGACAAATTTATGAAATTTACATTTTTTTTGTGCTGATTCTGAGTTGTAATTTTTAAATTTAACGACCTAAAACTAAAACTCAAGACAAGACTCAAGTTCATGACCCTTTTAAAACTACTAGTAATAGTATAGGTACTAGAACTTAAAAGTATATTTTTATAATATGTAGGTACTTGAGCTATCATAAAATAATAAAAAAATCACAGATTAAGTACAAATACCAAAAATGTAGAGTTGACAAAAAAGTTTGTATTAACAAATAGAGATAAATTTTTAGACCTAGTGTTTACTAGTAAATACATACCTATATTTGAATGACCTAAGTTTAATTTAAGCCCTATTTTGGTTGAGTTTTCCCTTATATTTTTTATCTAACCCCTGTAAATTTATGAAATTAAACTAAATTTTTTTAGTTTAGTTTGTTAGGTTAGGTTAGGATTTTTAAAAAATTTCGAGTTATTTTCATACATGGGTAAAGTTCGACCAAAAATATAGGGGTAAATTCAACCAAAATAGGATGAGTTTAAATCAGAGTCTATTTGAATTACATGTTTGAGGCTCGTAAACTTTTGAGAATTTTGAAATCTTTCAAATTTTAATCTGGCATTGTTTTAGGTAGGGTACTTAATATTACTTGATAAAGTTTATCAAAACTCTTCAAATTTCATACTAATTGTTTGAACTAATCCTTAGATATAAAGGTAATGTGTTTATCTAGGAGGGTACTTATGATAATATCTGTACTCGTACTTGTAGTACTGAGAAATTGAAAAGTTTATCAAAAGAACTCGAATTCTCAAAAGTTTGAATTTAAATACCTAATTCATATGAAAAACATAAAGATAGCTTAAAATACAAAAAAGGGTTTACTAAGGTCAAATAGAGGTCATACATTGAATGAAACCTAATGTTCTTAATTTAATCTTAAACTTTAATCAATTTTTTTAGGTTAATTTTAAAAGAAAAATTTGGGTATTCTTGAATCCATTTATTTGAGAATTAGGTTCAATTTGACCGATTTAAATTAAAGATCCCTCTGTTTTGAACATTCAAATGCTTCTGTTTCAAAATACCTAATAAAGGTATTCAAAAAAATTTATAAGATTCTACTGCATAGTTGATTTAGATACTCTCATATTAGATAGGTACCCTATATGTAACATAAATCAAATAAAATTTAACTTTAGCCTTTATTCAAAAAGTACTGTAGATAAAATCTGCCTATAAAAATCTCAAAAAATTCGTATTTTCTCCATTTAAATACCCAATTTTTACGATTTTATGTCAATTTTATGACAAAGTAGTGTCAGAAATGAGCAGTTAGTCAGTCATATAAACCATACAAATGCAAATGATAGAACCTACAGTATAATGGTCCAATATTTTACTTATTATAAAAACCTAACAAAAGACAAAAATATGGGTAGATACAATATAACTAAAGTATAGTATCATGCATAGTAATAGTAATGTATACTAAAGACACCTTAAACTTAAGATACCTTTAGACAGATACTTAAAAGTACAATTCGGATTTTAATGGACTTTGGCCTTTATATGACGTTTAACATGCAAAGGCCGAAGATATCCTTTAGCTAAGGTATATAAATATATAGATATTTTTTTCATAAAAATCTCAATTTTCGTTTAGAAACTTCATTCATTCATAGTATACGAGTAGTTAGTATAAGGTACATTTTAAAGAAATACTTTAGATTTATATTTCCTACACAAAGTAAAGTACTTGTACTTACTGATAGTAATACCTGGGGAATAAAAAATCTCTTTCAATTATGTTACATTTACTTACAATAAGTAAGTAGGTACTACTTATGTACAAAGTATAGTTTAAAGTTTAATAGCAAAGTTAAAGTAGGTAGTAGTAAGTAAATGTGGATACGCACTAATACGCACTTTTTCCCATCCAAATCGAATCGAATGAAAATGCACATCTTGTACTACTGATACTATAGCTATAGTAGTAGAATGCATTTCGTAGAACCGCAAAAAAAGCTCTTTTTTAAAAACTTTTTTTTATTTTTTAGTACATAGCACTCTATACCGTATGTATTATGTATAGTGTATAGTACCTACATAGTAGTAAAATCTCCCTTATGAAATGAACTGTACAAGTACAAGTTTACAAGAAGTGGATTTCTCAAGATAAGAGAGCAAAAACCACCTTCCTTCCGTTGATGATGATTAAGACCAACTTCCAGATACTACGGTAGTATCAAGGGTAAAGGGGGAAATTTTATCGATTAAACCATTGAAAAAGCTCGAAATTTGAATTTTTACCCAAAAAAATGGTCAATCTATGAAATTTATTTTACCTAAATTCAAAAAATATTCTTATATTTGATGCAAAAATTGAAAATTTAATCCCGTTAGATCAGATTTTTTGAAATATTTTGACAAAATTTAAAAAAAGATGTGATGTTTCTGGATTTCAGATACCAATATTAAGGATTTGAAAGAGAGCTAATTTATTTTGCGTAAAATAAAGTGGGGTGTAAAATTGAAGAAATGGCTCCCTCAGATTTGGAGCCACGAGGACGAGACTCTACAGTACTCGAATCATTTCCTCAAATTCTCAAAAATTTCATTTACAACTCGAAAACGTAAAAAAAAATCTTTAAAAATTTCAATCGTAAATATATCATAGAATATAGGCCTATATAGGTATAGTTGATAGTAAAAAGTACAAAAAGGACTTTTCTCGAATCTTATCGAAGCTTCTGCTGATACAACTTTTTGTAGAATTATAACTTTATCTTTATATGTAGGTATTACTTAAAAAGGTCTTATCGACACAATTGTAATACTACTACTATTACTACGACCCTTACTTGTATATTGTACCAATATTTCTAAATTCTAGATATACGCGAAAAAGGTTTCATTTACTATATCTATATACATACAGTCAAACTTGTCTATAGATAACCTTAAATTTTAGAAAATCGTAGTAAATAGTAGGTTATTCAGTCTTATATCTGAAATACCTACCTATATAATACCTAGATTTGATTTGAGACCTTTTCCACGAAAATAAGGTCTCTGAAATTTTACGAGAAATATCGTACGATCGATGGTCAAGTCCATATGTTTAGGCTTTAGGCTTACAATTAGTATTTACTACTTATGTACTTATAGGACCCTTTAGAATTTAGAATTTAGAACCAAAATAAGGATCCTTAACTTCTGATATACAGTATAGATAGGTTCATTTACTTTATATTTGTGGGAAGAGTCAAAAACCGTTGTTGAAAGGGCACAAATGAGATGTTTTGGTCATTATTTTGCCCTATATTTACTCGAATTTAGAATTATAGTATAGGACTGAATGGGCGATGAGCTAAAGTTCTGAGAAATATTGTATTTTTAAATTAAATCACAAAAAATAACGATTTTTATATACGTTTTTACATGTATGTATAAGTAGATACCAATCAATATAAGTATCCGAATTTGATAATTATAATTTTGAATCAGTAAAATTGAATCTCAAATTCAAAATACACTATTACCGAATGAAAATGAAAAACAAAAACCGGTATTAAACGTGGTAGAGAAGAGAAAAGAGAAATCAAAAATATGATTTGAAATATCATAATATTTGATCATCTGTTCATCTACAAAATGTTATGATTTCTACAATTAAAAAATATTTTGAAAACATTGTAGGTAATGCATTTCTTATTTACATTTTCTTGCTTTTGAAATCTGGATTTCAATTGGAAATTCAGGTATTTTCATTAAAGTATGTATCTATATGTATAGGTTAAACATCCAATATTGTATTGATATTGATAAAAGTAAATATTAATGACTCATTTATGTATCGTATCGTATCTGATATTCTAAAAATGTATACATTAATCTCAATTACTTAAATGCGCAAAAAACATACACTTGTATCCTGCAGATACTACAGATACTAGGTACTTGTATTTTTTGAAATTGATAATCAAACAAATCCAGATATTCAAATTTTTTTTATAAAAATATCAACTTGCCTGTCTGTCAATAAACAAGAGCCTGGTACTCTTGTTGTATAGTAGTGCACTTGACATGAAACTTAATATTTCCAAATTATAATATCCTTATCTAGATTGAGTTAAAAATAGGCAAAATAATGACAATATAAAATTTATTCATGACTTAATGACATATTGAAATAATGAACTATTTACTTGCTCACTCGATTATTTAAAGGCAAATTGCAATTTTGCACATTTTTTTACAAGTACAATACTATACTATGTAGCATACGTATGCCCATAGTATAATTGAAACTGTATGTTTAAATTGAATTAAACCATTCAGAATTCAGAATTCAGTAGCAATATATGGATTACTATTTCATCAAATCAATTATCCTAAGCTTGAAAAATTTAGAAAAATCATAACAGGGTTTTGGACCAGGGTATAAAAGCTCTCAATTCTAAAAAGCTTAGATTTATTGTCAAAAATTACAAAAATAGACCTTAAAAAATGGTAAAAGTTTGGACTAAAATCATTTCTGTTTTCAGAAACAGAAACAGACAATTTCTGTTTTATGGCCAATTTAGACCTAATAAGTTCCCTGCCCGAGATTTTTAGTCTTGCCAAGAAAAAAGTACATTAATAAACCCTAGATTTTGTAAATTTTTTGATAAATTTTGGTAAATTTTGGTCAATTTTGCCTATTCTTATATTTAGTTCTAAAAGGGACAATTTGAAGGCCTTGTCATGCCATAATTTGTTAAAATTTTCTCTAAAATTTTGCAAAAAAATGAAATTTAGTCGATCTTTTAAAAAAATGAAATATGATATTTCACTAGTTCTAGTTAGATCTAGCATCATAAGATACAGAATTTGTATCTATATTTAAAAAATATTTTATCTATCAAATTAATGAAATTTTTGCCAAAATTTTGGTCATTTTGCAAATTTTATGCGAGCTAACTTGACACGTGTATTTCAGAAGCAATTTCTCCGTTATAAAATTTACTTTGATTTGATGACTTTCAAATTATGATTTTTTTCCCTTTTGTTAATTCTAATAGAATAGAATACGAGAAATATGACAAGTCATATTCAACTATGTATATGTATTTCTATTTATATACATTTTAACAAGTCTGGTTATTTCAGGCTCTAAAAATGACAACAATCGACAAACTTTCGAGTCTCTGGCTGTGTGTGTCAATTTAAATTGCACAAACATGAAAGTATACTTTAGTTAGCTTAGTTTAAAATGTAGGATTTTGAATTACTTATTTTATAGTGCAAAAGTGCATGGTAAATGGTACGATAAATCAAAATGATATGGACAAAGTGTATGCAAAAAAAGTATCATGAAACTCAGCTTGATATTTGACCTTTTTGATTTCCTATTTATAATTTATAATTTATCATTTATTAAACTTCAGACCAAAACAAATACATACAAGTTTCACAAACCATGGACCAAAGCAAATAGGCTCTTATCAAAAAGTCAATCAGACTATAAGTCAGATACATACTTGTATTATTTTAGCTCAAGTTGTGGTTTTTGCTTTATAAAGTCAAAAATTGAAAAAAATTCAAATTTTATAAAAATACCTAAAAATGCCTAAAAATTCCATATCCGCTGTAGTGAGAAAATTTGACAAAATTATGACTCTGAATCTGATTTTTTAGAAAAATTTTGGACTTAGAAATACAGAATATAAATTTTATGTCTATCTGTCTATCTGTCTACTGACTACTGTATAACTACTAGTATTAGTACTTTATACAGAAGTAATTTTTTAAAATTTTTTTATGGAGATTAGATATTTAATCTGAAATCTGTTATTAAAAAATACCTATGTAAAGTCCGACCAGAGCTAACTGTATAGGATTAAAAGTCAATTTTTGAAATTAAATGAAACCATAAAGTTCTCGACTCTTGACCCAAAACCAATTTTGCAATTACTCATGTATCAACAAACATATACGAGTATATGGACCTAGTATTCTCTATATGGGTCATTTTAAATGCTTCATTAATCTAGTAAATCATTATTTTACGAGCAGATATTGTATTGTACCTAAAGCCTATAGTAGGGTATTTGCAAATGTGCAAAAATTACATTTGCAAAAAAATCATTCTGATTCTTTCCTGGTAGTTTTGAACTAATTCTCGAGCTCATTTCTATAAATTACATGCTATATTAAGTTACAGTATAGATGATTGAAAAGCTACAAATTACAAGCTAAAAACTTTAATAAAAGTATTGAAATAACTACTAACTACTAGGTAGTTAGTATGATATTTCGATTAATAAGAGTCTCTATCTGTATTGTGGTAATAAGCATGTCTATCAGTATCAGTAGTATAAGGAAAGAACTATTCCTAATCAAAGAGAAAAGAATATAGATACAAGTATGTAGTATATTCTCATAGTTAGTAAATTTAATTTTCATTTTTTTATTTGGTTTTGAGGTCAGGTCATTGACTTGGCTGCTATTATTGGCTCTTGAAGTTAATTAAATGATATAACTTGCATATGAAAGGCACTTATCAATACTACTTTGATATATAGGGTACAGATAGATATGTAGCTTAAAATTTTATCAACAAAGGCAAGTAACAAATTACATTCCTCAAAAAAAAATTACATTTCATCGCTTAAATATCCAAGAATTCAAAATTTTGAAAAATTCTGAAACTTGTAATTTTTTGTAAAAAGTAATCTTTTAACTGACTTATGATACCTATCAGTAATTCTATTCTAGATGACAAAATCTTTCAGAAATTCAGAAATTTTTGAACTCGTATGAGTATTTGCTTGTTATAGCATAGTTAATATTTGCATTCAAATACTAGACTTAAATTATTTGTATTACTTATTGCAGATATCGTTCGAGTTCGAGTCAAAGTGTAAATTAAATTCTATCTCTATTGCAATTGGTGGTGAGCTAAGAGGCCGAGTTTGGGCCGGCCAAATCCAGATCCTCAATTAATTTGACCGGCCGGCTTTTTGAAACCATTATCAAATCAATTGAGGATTTTAACGAGAGACTTTCTTTTCCTTAATCAATTTATTTACTCATACTCATAAAAACGTATAGGAAATGTGTCAAAACTATAAATGACAAAAAATGATGTGTTTCTTGAGATCTCTAATCAAAAACCATAGGAGATTAGTCAGAAATTTCGGTTTACTTAGAGGTTTGAAATTTAAGAAGAGGTTAGGTTAGAAATAATACGATCTAAAATTACAGAAAAACAAAATTCTCAATTTTATCAAGTATCTACTTACATACGAGTACGAGTATATGCGATTTATCTGATTCAAAATTATCTTGTATAGTGCTTTAAAACATTCTTATTTATCAAACTTTTTGAAATCCATAGTCAAATACTGGATATAATTTATACTTTGTATAAGTACCTACTACTTAAAACACTACTATCTACTGATATATTACCTATAGTATTTAGATACTAGTTGATATTAGGTACCCTATAGTAACTTATCAAATATCAGTGTAGATACTTTCAGCTTTTTTTTTTCAGTGCAACATTGTTTACTCTGACACAAACTACAAGTTTAAATATTTAAATTGTGATAAAATGCTCTTTAATCAAATAATTCTCTACTTATCTACTCGTATCTAATACCTTACTTGTATTTACTAACAGATATATAGGTAAGCTATCTTGAACATATTATATACATACTACATGCCTACTTTGTAAATACCTATATATTATATTCAAATCATTCAAGTCTTAATGAAAGGTTCAATAAAAGTTTTAGGTAAATATTAAGTCGAGATTTTATAATTTCAAACGATTTATTATAGCGACTTGACTTGCTGGCATAAAACCTAGCAATTTTTCTATAAAATTCATTTTTTTTAGAAATTCACTTATCTATCTGTACTCTGTACCTATACCTCTGGATTCTAGACCGAGTTGAAATGTTAATGTAATATTCTAGAAGCTTATAATTTAAGTAGGTAAGTAAATCTCAAAAGATTGAAAAATTTAGAAGTTCAAAATTTCAAATTTTTAAAAGATAATTCTGAAATTGAACAGGCTAAAGATACCTACTTTTTTTGAATTTTTAAGTAATTTGTTTAAAGTACCGTATATTATAAGAGTAGATATAGGTAGAGTATTTTACAACTTTAAAAATTTCAAAGGGGTTGGTGGAGAAATTCATTTTTTTCTTCTTCAAAGATCCATTTGACCATGGCCTATTTAAAGTACATTAGCTCTTTCAGATGGGCTACATAATCTATCTGTATAATATGTAATGTAAGTAACTATGTATTATCAAAAGATACTCTCACTCGAATATTATATAGTAATTGTAAATGTAATCAAAAAAACCAAATGTTAAGATTACAATGTATGTAATGTACCTGTAATATTTGTAGGATGATTGTCTACCTAGTTTTACTTGTAGTACTATCTAGGTACTAATCCTAAGTATACGGATAGAGGTAAAAATGCATTTTATACTCGACTTAAAAAAACTTTTCTTCAGATACTCGTACTACCTATATCCAACAAATAATGAGTTTTTAGTAAATCATGAAAGCTCGAATATCTATGAATTTAAAGAGCGATTGCATTCTTTCAATTCAAAATTGGTTTCAAAATTATTCAATTCAGTTATTATTCAATTCAATTATTCAATTCATAATTCAAAATTCAGTTTGACCATTTTCTTATCCAGGGTTATTTTGATAGCTGCGACAAAATTCTGACAATTTTTTCAAAAAGTTCATATATTATTCAGATACATATGTACCTATATTGATAAAAATAATTGATAAAAGTTAATACAATATTAATGTAAATTTGTGACTAAATATGAGAAAAAAGGGCTAAAAAAAACATTGCTAAAAAAAATGATGATTCTAAAGGTTTTAACCTAAAGTATCATTAAGCTTGCCATGATTTTTTTGATCCCAAAGGATATCTCGGGTTATAATGGGCCTTCTGGCCTTTATATGAGGTTTAATTTGGAAAACCGAATACCTATATCCTTTTTGATCAAAATTTGGTTTAAATTTTTCACTTATTCAAGCCTTTAGATAGAGTAGTATACAATAGATAGGGTACTATATTAAAAGTACCAGCTTATGCTCGAGAATAATGAGCTAATTTTATTTTTAGAATCTTAATTTAAGACCTAGTTATATTAAATTGCGAGCTACTGATAATTCGTACTAATTTAATGTAATCTTGATAAGCTTAAAGTTATCTCGAGTTCAAATCAAAATGAGTTTAAAATTGCATTTTTATAAATCTCGATTTATGTAGGTACTTGTTCATAAGTAGAAAGTTTTGAACATAATTATAAATTATAATTGGTATATCAATGAGTTTTATTATAGAACTATGGACCTAGATAGGAATTTTGGACAAAAATGTTCATTTATTATGAGTTGTAGGGTACTTAACAAACTGTGGTACATAATTGGACTAAATTATCAAGCGAATGCAATTAATTAATTATTCGATTAAGACAACATTAAAGCACTTTTCTCAAACAAATTATCCTAATTATTTACATATTCATATAGGATAATCGATATTTTTACTTTTTTGATATTTTAATGACTTTTTATGCAATTCTAGCTCTGACTAATACTCGTAGGACCCTATGTACGAGTATATTTAAAATGAGTTTATTTTTGCCAACTCATTCATTTAAACTAGATTTTTACCTTTTAGTTAAACACTACAAAAATATATTTGGAGCATATAATTATCAGTAATATGAACTTTATGGCCCATTCATCTACCACAAAGTGTTAGAAATGAATTTCTTTATAATGAACTCTAGTCTACATCAGAAAAAGTTCAAAAATTTATTGAATTTTACACAAAATGTGTTAAAAAGTTGAGACTTTTTTGCAAAATTTTTCTAAACTTGTTTATTTTGTGAGTACAAGTATGTATCTGGGTGCTTTATACAGAGGTTAAATTGTACTAGTTAAATGCAGGTGTAAAGAAACCGATTTATTTATTATATTTGCCAAGTATTATTAATCGTACATAGATACCTATCTATGTAATAGATACTGCTAGAATTTTACAATTAAGTTTTCAGAGATAATCGAATTGTAAAATGCTCGTACGAGTACTAGCAAGTATCTAGGTAGAGTTGAAAATAAACTCACTCAAAATGTCATTCAACTCATTATTATTGAGATAAATTGCTTAAACTTAATTACATTCAGAGTCAAATTGAAATTGATAGTCTCTCTAATACCTGTACACTCGTAGATCTAGATACCTATCTAAATGCCTACCTACTTAAAATAAACCATTTTACACAATTTTTGCATAAAATCCATTTTTATAAAAGTTGAAATAAAGTTATTTAGATAACCAAAATTAAAGTAAATAGAGATTAAACTACATTTTGAAATAGCATTTTTAAGTTAATTTCATATACATTACCTACTTTATCTGATAGTTCATTTTACACCAAAATATATGTACAAGTGTCTAGTACTAGTAACTAGTTAGAAATTAAGCCATATTAGTATTAGTAACTCATACTCATAAGATAATGAATTTGAATCCAGGAAAAATTTTCAGAGTATCATTTTATGGATGGATAAGATAAGCAGCGGAATTAAATGGGGATAATTTGTAGGGTATGGTATAGTATCTACCTAAATATATACAACATGGTACAATTTGCAGATAAATTTTGCCTTAAGAAATGTGGCTCAATTAGAGAAAATGCAAAATCTCAAAACATCAAAATTGTCCATTTTATTAGCATCAAAAATTGAATTTTTTTCCAATTTTTTTGCTCGTTTTGACCTTTATGAACTGCTATTTACCTAGCTCTACGTTAGTCGATTTTTTCAACTTAAAAAGGATATATTCGGCTTTCAGGCCTTTACCATGTTAAAACCCATTTAAAGGCCAGAAAGCCCATAATTCGAAGTTCGAAGATATCCTTTACATAAAGGTCAATAAGCCAATTCAAGAATTTACTTGTAAATTCAAAATATACTTTTTTCTAGTTGTAATTCATGAAAAACCGATTTTAAAGATAAATTCACAAGTAAATCGCTTAAAAAATCATCCAGAGATTTTTGAAATTTTTAAAGGCAAAATATCTTAAAAAGATCATTTAGAAATTATAAGGTTCAAAAATACAAAAAGTTTTAAAATTTCAGATTTGCAATTTTTAACAAGTCCATTTTTTCTAAGCCAATTTCTGAATGTACTGGTGGATATGATGCCCTTCTTAAAAAATAAGGGCATTTCGTTTGTAGTTTTGTAGTAAATTATTACAACTTTTTTTTACCATTTTTTTAATGCAAAAATTCACTCAAGAGTATCCAGAATCATTAAAAAAAACTTTACTTTTTTGCGTGTGAAACAAATTAGTCAGTTTATTTAAACTTTAAACCTAAAAAATGCTTATAACTTATGATATAATTTAGGTTGTTTTTTGTTAATTTAAAATACCAAAAAGAATAGATTTTAAAGAAAATTAAAGCCTCAAAAAGTTAATTAATTGACTTCCGGTCTTAATTGGCTTCTCTGTACAATTTAATTAAATTAAATTTTGAGTAAAGTGATCCATTACGATTAAACAAAAGCTAATGTGACAGCTTAACTACAGAGAAAAGTAAACTGAAAAAAACTTTCTTATCACTTTGAGATCCAAACTTGAGATAAATTACTTTTTTTTCGAAAAACTTCAAGTAGGGTTACCTACTTACATTTACAATACTACGTAGTATTTAGTGTTAGTTATTTACATTAACTTAATTAGCTTTTTCTATAAACTATAGGTATTGTTGTATAAAATTTATTTACTCTACTTTTGATACCTAAAATTTCCAAAAAATCAACTTAATTGAATCAATTCTAGCCCCAAAAAATCAACTATTTTGCTCTAAATTGCTCCAAATTGCATACGTAAATGGTCTATTACTAGACTATTTAAGTACCTACATTTAATTAGCTCTGAAAAGCCAAATATTTTTGTCACAATTATGCAAATTTCCCTTGTAAATTCTAGATTTTCAAAGCTGAAGAAAAGTAGACCAGTCTTTTAAGACCTACATTGCAGTTAAGTAAAGTTTTGAAATTTAAGTAGGTATAAGAAACTTTCTTAAAAGGAATTTAAATGTCTTTAATTACTGTTACAAATTACAAAAACAATGTATTTTCTAAATTAGACTAGACCTCTGACCCAATAATTTACGTATAGGTATAAAAAATCAGAAAAATTAAAACCATTTAACAATACAAAAATACAAATGCCAATAGAGGATTTAATTACAGTTACAAAAATAAATTATCTAAAATACAATTGAAAAAAATCATAATTAAAACACCATAAAAAATTAGCCGTACACTTTTGTCGAATAAAATGTATTTTAGTTTTAGATGCATGTAAGCAATTCCCCTTAACCTATCCTTAAGTAATACATTGCTATGTTTTCTGTATTCTGTCTAAAATCAAATTATTTAATTCAGTATAAAAGTATCAGTCCCAAAAATCCAGATTTAAACATCATTCTTTCAAGTAAAATCTGATTTTCATAGCTGAATTGGGTAGGTATCTAAACCTATGTTCTATCTATCTTTTCTTTTTTTACTATGTATACTGGGATAACCTTACTTTAAATTATCTATGTAGGTAATTTATTTAACAAACTAGAGGTATCTTATAAAATTCTATGCTTTTTACATTATACAACACAAATATATGTACCTGTACCTACCTACCAAAAAAAGTAAAAAAAAAAAAAGTTTAAAAAAAAAGTGTAATAAAAGTGTAAATACAATCAAACAAATGTTCACTAATAAAATGTAGTTTTTCAGAGCTAAATGAAATAAAAGAATTACCAAGTACCTACTCAAAGTAAAGTATCAATTATCTGTAAAATCTAGGTAATTAAAATTAATTACTCTTGTTTATACCTATTGCCCCAATATTGTATTTTCGTTTTAGTTCAGCTCTAAAACCCCTAATTTTGGTCTAAATTCACAAGAAAATAAAAGATGATTACGCAAGAAAAGATGCATAAATATGGCCTAAATT
>JAQIXA010003035.1:0-15382 GCA_034699045.1 Nanhermannia cf. coronata Gr-Ori-00579 | reverse complement strand
CTATTCTAGGATTTATTGGCAAAATTTTCAAAAAAAACCCTATGTCCTATATTTTGGATATATTTTCAAAAAAATTTAGTTTAAATAAAATGTAGGCAATTTATGACCTACAATTTGAGCAGTGAGATGTATTGTCTGTAGGTGCTTAGCCTTTAGGCCATTTGTCTCTGTAGGTCTCTGTAGGTTATTTTTTGTAGGCCCTTTGTCACAGAACCGTCTACTCCGTATCTAAGATTTTAAAACCTCGATTTTGACCTCATTTTTAAGTAAAATTGGAGTAAAATTGAGGTCGAAATCAGGTTTTCAGAGATAAATAGAATGAATATGCCTTATAGTAAGTATTTTACATAATATTATCCAATACTTTGACATTGAACTTCTGTTTTGTATATCTGTTATCCATATCTTATGATCATCATGTTTTTTATGGTTTTTTGTGGGTGTTGGAATTATGTAATCCTTTATTTATTTTCTGGTATATTAGGGCATATAATAAATATCATTTTTTTGTATATGTAAAATGTAAATCTTGTTTTATTTGTCATACATAAGGATTAATTTTCCAAGAGCCAATGTCAAAGCCATAAAGGGCAAGTGCATTTCTAAATATTTAAATAAGGATAAATGCATTCTATTTTCATTTTGATGTGTATAGTTAATTGTGATTCAGCTCAGAGCTTTTGTGATGTAATTTCAGAAGGATTTTTAAGGTAAGAAAAGTCTAAAGCCAAAGGTAAGACTTAAATGTGACAATGAATTTAATTTCCAAGACTTTTTTTCTCCGCTTTTTAAGGGACCCCAAGACTTGAAAGGAAGTTTTATGTGAGATAACATCGAAATCTCACCATCAACCATCATCAAAAAGTTAAGAATAAGATTACAAATTTCCTTTTCTTATAAATTATTTCTAGTTTAGCTCGTCTCAATTCTCAATCAGAAAATTTGTCATTTTTTTGTACAAATTATGCTAAAAAAGTCGATAAAGCACCTTCGGTCATGTTTTTAAAACCTGTTCCAAGATACATATCAGAATCAGATTGCAAAAAATATGGATTTCAATTTTTAAAGTATCTTGATTTTGATCATTCAAAGGATATCTTCGAGTTACAATGGACTTTCTGGCCTTTATATAAGGTTTAGCATGCAAAGGTCTAAAAACCATTCCTTTGAAGATTATTTTGACATTTTTATGTAAAATTAGAGCCAAATTTTGACCAAAAAAGAGCAAAAAATAATACGCTTTTTTTATGATTTTGTTAGTCAAATTAGGCGTTTTTCAACATTATTTAACCTTAGATTTTGCATATAATTATCTTTAGATTCTATACCAAATATTCCTTGGACTACCTATTTACTCGATTAAGAATTAAGACTGATTTGTGTGTTTTTTTTCGTAATTTTGAGAGCTCTAATGAGAGCTTATAGAGATTTTTATCTCTTACTTATTTAGGTTAGATTAGGCTACAGTACACGCCTTACATATGCCTTAAGAAATTTTGAAATATACCTTCATAGATACCCTACTCCCTACTACGTATTTTACATTTAGATTTCTAGCAAGTTCCAAAAAGGTATATTTCCCCCCCTTTTTTTACTATCAGTACCTATAGTACTGGTAATAACTGTATTTCTTGAACATTTTGTGGCTTCCTTTGATTTAAAATTATTTTGGTTTTTGTATAAATTACAACTCTAAAAAGTACAAAAATATCCAACTAAACAGATACCTATATCAGTATTTTAGGGTTAGGTAAGTATCCTACTACTGTACGAGTATTATGCACATTGCATTCTGTAATTTCTTACAATCATGGTTTATTTTTATAACTCTTTTTGCTTTTTATCACAAGAAACAGAGCCTGAATGGTTTCTCAAGACTCCAAGTACCAAAGGTATACAAAATCCAAGTAGGGGAGAATTGAACTTATTTTAGAATTTTTTTGCTTCAAATTCAAAGTTATTCTTATTTCTGCTTTCTTAGCTTATGCACTTGACTTTGAATTATTTTTCATTTGTGATTGTTAGTTGTATAAAGGGGTCTGTGAATATTCTAAATTTCTAAGAATTTGAAAAAGTTTAAATACACAGAAATACAGATACAGATATACAGATCCCAATAGAAATACGCAGATATAAATGAATTCTTGTCAAAGATTTGAGATTTTTGCGAGTTGATTAGGGTTAGTTTAAAAAGGATCTAGTCGGCTTTCAGGCCTTTGCATGCTAAACTCTAAACCTCATATAAAGGCCAGAAAGCTCATTAGAACCCGAAGATATACCCTTTGGTCTCAAATATTTGCCAATTTCTTCCAATCTTAATAAAAGATGAAGCTATTATCTACGAATCTAAATATGAAATTTTGGAAAATTTTGGGTTTTAAAAATATTTTCAACCTTGAATAGATATTTTATCAAATTATCAAATCAAAGATTACTGCTACCCCTAATACTTATATGTGATAGAAAATACACAAAATTTGTAATTTTGAACTGAAATTTTATATCTAGGTATATCTATTCTCAAACAAATTTCAGGTCAAAATAATCTATTCAAAGGGTATCTTCGGGTATAATGGTCTTTCTGGCCTTTATAAGGGGCCTAACATGGTAAAGGTCAGAAAGCCGAATATATTAAAACTTTTTCGTACTATCCCTAATCTACCCCAATAAATTGACCTAAAGATCTCTGAAATTTTAAGAAATGATCAAGAACTCAGGCACCTATTGAAAGATAAAAGAGCCTTAAATTTCTAATGAAATCTTTTCATTAGGATATTAAAAAGTTGTAAAAATGGAACTTTTCAAGCAAATGCTTTAGGCTTTATTAAACCTTAAACGACCAAATTATTTAATAAAAAAGATCAGGAACCCCTTTTCACGATCCATGCTTCTTATTTCTAATTTTTTAGTAGAATTAAACCTAAAATGAATACTACAACAAAGTTACTGTGTCAAAAGACAATACAATACGAAATCTAATATCTTTCAAGCACTTTTGCTTATTACTTTCTTTGGTATTTTTATAATTCTATCAAGTATATAAAAATCTTGGAAATTTTTTTTCCTTTTATCTATACGATACGATACAAAGGGGGTTTAAATTTGTGAAAAAGTATCCAATTGATCTTGTAGGTATTTCATGTAGGAGTTTAAAGAAGTAAATCCAGAAAAACTGGTTCTTTAAATTTTTTGATTTTTATTGCATTTATCCAGTTTTCTGTGTCTGTGTAGTACTGGGATTTTTATTCTAAAAAACCCTGGTTAAATCTAGCAGAAGAATTTGTACAGATCAGAGCAGAAGTAGGAATTCAACTATTATTTAGCAAAACTATTCTGTTTCACAGACAAGGTTTATTGGATTTATAACTTTTTTAAGAAACAAAATGTACCTACAATAATGCATATTGATCTTCAATAAAGAAATATTTCTATATATGTATAACGAATTTAGGATATTTGGAAAGAGAATTTTGGAAAAAAGACATTTGCCAAGCGGACATTTGCCAAAGCGGACTTTTGCAAAACGGACATTTGCCATAGGACATTTGCCATAAGACTTTTGCAAAGCGGACTTTTAGAAAATGATCATTTTGAAATTCAGGAGTGTATTTTTGAGCTTTTGTGTCTATCTGGAGATATGAAAAAATTTCAATCGTCAATTTTTAATATCACCTATGCCTATAGCTAATATTTTCCAAAATTTCAAAAATTTCAAATGTTAAAGTGATATCTGACCCACACGATTATCTATCAAAAATACACCCCTGAATTTCAAAATGATCATTTTCTAAAAGTCCGCTTTGCAAAAGTCTTATGGCAAATGTCCTATGGCAAAAATCCTATTTGGCAAATGTCCGCTTTGTAAATGTTCTAAGGCATATGTCTTTTTCCAAAAATCTTTTTCCAAAAATCTCTTTCCAAATATCCTAGATTCAAAATTAACTCAAAATTTTCTTAAATCCTAACCTAACCTAAACTAACTAAAATAATTTTGGCTTAATTCAAAAAGGGGCAAAATTAAACCAAAATAGGGATGAAATTAAACTTTAGACTTTTCTATTGTACTAGTACTAGTAAAAGTATCTGTAATAGTAGATAGGTACATTATAACCAACATGAAAAAGCAATTTCCACATTTTTATCAGTAAAATAAACATAATTTGATCATTCGATTTGGTGGAAATTGAAAATCAAATGTCAAAGCCTTTGTAATACTTAATACCTATATTTTCTACTACAGTAATACTTACATATATCGAGGCCTATACTACTAAGATATCTTTTTGTTCATAAACTTTGAGAACTTTTTTTTGAAGAAAAGAAAGTCTAGATAGAAATACAAAAAGTTTCTATTTCAAAAGTAATTGTAGACTACTGGTACAAAATAGAATAGACGGGTTATGAAGGCCTGCCTGCCTTTGTTCGATAGTAAATATTTACAAAGAATCGGAAAAAAATGGGTTTTCAGACCTAGTTTTCAGTTTTTTTGTGATTTGTCACAAAAAATTCCAATTCCAATTTCAGTTCAAAGGCGATTTTTTTTGATAGAAAAATTCAACTATAATACTCGTAAGTACCTACATACCATACTTGTATTGAATTAAGTTTAATAAAAGTACCTAGATAGTAAGTATCCTACCTAGGTATAGGTATTATAAAAGTTTCAAAAAATGTAATTTTAAAGTTAAAAATAATATTCTGAAACACGTACCTAAAAGGATACATTTTTGAAATGTATCTTGTAAGCAATAAGCATCTTTTATACCAAAGAAAGAATCTAAGGGTCTACATTTTCAAGTGAAATCATATAATCACTTTCCCTTTATAATATCGGTACTCGTATTATTTAAAAGTATTCGTTTCTTTATAAAGAAATTCCATTAAAAATGATATAAAAAATTAAATAGTTGCAAAAAATTCAATTTTGGCTCGTCTTTTAAAAGATCTTCATAGAACTAAATTCATTAATCTAACTTTACCTAACTTAAGTAACCTGGAAATAACTTTAGAATGACCTCAGAATGACCTATCATACCCTTAACATGACCTAACCTATGATTTGACTGGATATCCTAACGACCGACGACTGGTTCAAAATAAATACCGACTGGCCCGAATTAGATAGAAATGCCACTAGAATTAGCCCAAAATGAAAATTTTGGATTTTATTTTGCATTTTTCTTACTATTTTGCAGATTTTGACATAGGCACAGGTACATTAGGTATAAAAAATTTATCTAGGAATCATAAAATGTCAGTATTATTATCTGAAAAAAGACAATTTTCCAAGGTCAAAAGCCAAAATGTGAAATTAAATCAAAAAATTTTGGGCTAATTCTAGTGTAGTTGCATTATCTTAATTGGCGGTACTACTCATATCAATGCGAATGTTTTGGACCTTTAAAAACAAAAAAAATTGCATTTTTTTGATATCCAAATTTTTCTCAATTTTGAGAAACCAAGAAAATTCAATTTCGATTTTTTTGCTTATATGTACTTATAATATACCATTCCATAATTAGGTAGGGTAATTTTTCATTTTAGATTTCAAAAAATAGTTACGTTATTTTGATAAAGCCCTCATTCAAGGGCAAAAAAATCAATTTTTAAATGTTATATATCTACTCGTAAATTCGTACCTTGAAATATTATGTTGGTACCCTCAGTATTTTATTTTAAATTTTTTTTCTAATATTTTCTGACTTGTCAAGTGGGTGGGTACTTGACAGTTTCGAACAGTTTTGAGATTAAATTTTGAAACCTCATGAGGGTATAAAATAAAGGTAAAAATTGAATTTGATTTGAGGTTTTACATGTAAGTAGTACACTACATGTGATACTTTTAGTTTTTAGTAAATTCTAAATTCTAGGATTCTAGACATGCCTTTCGGTTTATTGATTATGTTAATCTTGTTTAAATCTCTGCTCTAGTCTCTCTGCTGGTTCTAATCTTTAATCGAAAATGTAAATATTATGTAATTAATTCATCAAAAACAGATTTGAAACACACTACCTATTATAGTAGTAATATACTCTGTAAACTATGATTTTGAATAAATGTAATCTGACAAGTAAAATTTGTCTTTTATTTCCTCAAATGAAAGTTCAATAGCTGGGAGACTTAAAAGCTTAAGTGCTTAACCGATCAAAAACCATCAAACTTTCAAAACTACAAGTATTTGCATAGGTAATTAGTTATATATGATAGTATACTACAGATAGAAGGTAGGATCTATGTACTTACTTGTAAATTTGGTTATTAAATTTACTAATTCTGATAAATTTGTTAAAATGTAATAAAATTTAGGTAAAACTTACTTTTCGGAAAGTTTTCGAAACACAGTAGAGTGTGATAGGATTGAGACAAGAGTTGAAAAACCCCAAACAAAATCCTATAATAAATAGATTATTAGAGTTTGTCTTGTTCAAGTTCTAGGGATCGGATTGGATCGAATCGGATCGGATAAAATAAAGTTACTTTATATCCGGAATTCGGACTTAACCCGGTCTCAAATTTATATATGATTTCACCTAATTTTGCGATTTTCTTACACATTTTCAGATTTTGAAACATATGCACAGATCAATACTTTAAGCATAGGATTATCCTTATGGAACGCCCTACAATTCTACACAAATCTCTAATATACCAAAACCCTATTCCTATTCTTATACACACAACGGACAAAATTCTACAGGCAATAGTATAATTTAGCCTTTTTCTTTTTGAAACCGGGGTAAGTCATTTTAACTTTTTGCTCTTTTTTTTAATTTTTTAAAAATATTTTAAACTACCGAAAAGGTCATGAAGCGACCTTTTTTGGGTTTTTTGACCTGGGGAATTTATTCCAGGGGCAATACTAGTATCTGTACATATATAAAAAATTAATCTAGAAATCAAAAAATGTCAGTATTATTATCTACTCCGTAGAATAGACAATTTTACGACTTGTAGATTATTTTTTCCCCAGGTTAAATGCCAAAATGGGAAATTAAATCAAAAATTTTGAGCTAATTCTAGTATACTAGTTACTGGTTTTTAAGCTGAACTAGTTGTATTATCTAATGCAAAAGTTTTGGACCTTTATTTTAAAAAATTAAGCCAAAAATTTCTTAAAATTAACTTAAACTTAAACTAAACTTAAAATATTTTGAGCTAGTTTCATACTAGAGTAAAGTTGGACCCAAAATCAAGGGGGTAAATTCAACTAAATTAGGGTTGAAATTAAATTTAAGTTAAATCAAAATCCGGATAATTCCGAATAATTCCGGAATCCGATCCGTTTTCCGAACACTAGAAATATTTTCAATTACATTTCCAATCCTTACCTATAATCCTCAGTAGATTCCAATATGCATTAAAATTCATTTGCGAGTTTGGGTCGAAATAAAACCACAATAGAAAAACGTGGGATGGGAAAAAACAAAGTGCAAAAATTACCACAAAAGACAAAATCATTTTGGCGACCTGAAATTGAACAGAAGAAAAAAAAATCTATAATAAAATGTAAAATACAATAACTCTTACTTAACATTCAGCCCATGATCCTCTACATGTGAAAAAGTACAAGATCGTAAAAAAACCCTAAGATAATACAGATGGGATTTGACTTTTTTTTCCATACTTATCTCGAATTTAAACTACATTTTTGGGTAAGAAAATCGACAGAAAAAGGTCAAAAGACATTTTTCAAAAGACAGGGGAATGTTATAAAGACTTGAGTTTAATTTCATCCCTATTTTGGTTGAATTTATCCCTATATTTTTGGTCTAACTGTATGAAATTAATCCAAAATTTTTAGTTTAGGTTAAGATTCTAAATTATTTTGAGTTAATTTCGTACAGAGATGAATTTAGACCATAGATATAGGGGTAAATTCAACCAAAATAGGGATGAGATTATATCGGAGTTCAAAGTAAATCGCATATTTGTACAGTTTTTATTGCATTCTCTCTGCATTGCATTGGCTGAATTTCAGAATAAAATAACAATTACTCTATACAAGGATAGGGGTAGAAGATAATGAGGATTTAGAATATCTATCAGTATTTAGATCCTGCTGTTAAAACATTTAAAATTGTATCATTGCATTTGACACTTGAGACTCATATTTGAAATTTGAAATATCCTTGAATTGAAGTTGTAACAAAATACTAGAACTGGAAATTACTAGAACTAGAGTTTTGAATAGGGGTAGATTAGGGATAGTTGTGGAAAGTTTTATTTGGTCACCCTTATTTTATTTGGTTTCCGCCAGAATCAGTTGTTATTTTGTAGGAAAAATTGACTTATTAGGAGCTGAAAATGCGATTTTTTTCAATGTATTTTGATTACTTGAAAATTACCAAAAAATGGCCAAATTTTTGCTCAAATCGCCTAAATAGGCGGCAATTTAGCTAATTACTCTATTTTAGTGTGTTTTAGGAAAATTCGACTTATTAGGAGCTGAAAATGCTACTTTTCTGGTTGATTATTCATTACCAGAAAATTGCCAAAATATGGCAAAATTTTTTGCTGTTTTCGCCTAAATAGGCTGCAATTTAGCTAATTTTTGTAGGATATTCTATTTTAGTGTGTTTTAAGAAAAATCGACTTATTAGGAGCTGAATATGCGATTTTTTTGAATGATTATCCAGAAAATTGTCAAAAAATGATCTAAATTTTTGCCATGAAATTTTTATATCTAGATCTAGATCTATTCAAGATATTCTTATACAAATCTCAGGTCAAAAATGCAACTTGATCTTGAGAAAACAGACTGTACCCTACACATTTCTAAAAGTTTTCTAACCTATCTCTAATCTACCCCTAAGTTTGTAGGTATTATGTATCATATCATTTTCATATTTTGACATGAAAGTTGTCAAGTTGAATTATGAAAAGTAAACCTTAACCTATAAGGATTTATTTTAAGCTCCTTGTAAATGAAAGGTTATCTTCTAGAAATTTTTCATTTTTGAAAAAATGTCATTTTATAGGTAGTAGGTAGGTATTAAAAATTGTTTGCTAAACCTTAAGCCGTTTAAAGCCATTAGACTGACCTTTTTCAAGGTCAATAAAAATGAAATTTCTAATGACTTTTTACATCCGATTGATCTAAAGTTCGACAATATTGTCAAAAAGTCTTGAAATAAATTTGGTTATTTTTGGTTATGAATTTGTAGGTTATTTTCTGAGTTATGTATCTCATTACTTGTAGATTTTTTTTACCTTTTTTCTGCCTTGGATTTGTTTGGCTGACTGTCCCTGACTTTCACTGGGAAAGTTTTTCGTTGAAAGTAGAAGATGGTGTGCCATGAGGATGTAAAAGGTGGCTATGAATAGTAGGGGTATGGCATAGAATGAGAGGAACTTGAACATGACCATAAACTACATCAAGTGATAAAAATAAAATAAAATATTCAATGTCTATAGGGCAAAAGATAGTGATTTACATACAAATATCAAACAAATATGTAAAGTTAAATTCACTTTTTGAATGTTAAGTTTTATACCTTTGCGTAGTTAGGACCAAGTTCTATAAAAAAATGAAATTCAGTTAGTCGTATTATTATTGATATTACTAGGATCTAAACTAGGGGTAGATTCATATTTGCAGTAGTTTTTGCTGACTTGACTTTGCTTTCTTCAAAAGATATACTGACTAAATGAATTTTATTCAGAAAGGGGGATCCAGGATTTGAGAATAGAAAATGCCAATACCTTGTTCACAGCTTTTGCAGTGCTATATTGACGCAAAATTTAGCCCAAAACTCGATTTTGATAATCATTTTAGCAGATTCCGATGCTAACAGCTCCAAAACTAAAGCGGGAATATTCGAAAATCACCAAAAATCCTTATTATTTCACTATTTCAGTCAGTTTTTTGAAGATTTTCGAATATTTCCGCTTTAGTTTTGGAGCTGTTAGCATCGGAATCTGCTAAAATGATTATCAAAATCGAGTTTTGGGCACTGCAAAAGCTGTGAACAAGGTATTGGCATTTTCTATTCTCAAATCCTGGACCCCCCTTTCTTGTATAAGATTTAAGGACCTGTGCTTCTGCTACTGCCCTACTAGACTACTAACGAAAAAAGCGACTTTTTTGAAAGTAGAGAAAGCTAAACTTTTTGAGTCAAAAGACCACTTTTACACTGCTCAATCACATTTTTAGAAGACATGTAAATTCTAAAGTGTAAAATCTAGTAGGTATATTGCATTGACATAAATAAAATGATTTTTTTACCATTTGGGAAAGGATAGCAGACTTCGAAGGGCCTATCTGGATCATCCTCAATTACTTTTAGATGGGAAAAAAGTGCCGAAGGGAGGGCTATCAATATCGATATAATCCAAATACCTAAACAGATACAAGTAGAAATTTTTAGCGTTTTTTGTGGGTTTTATTTTTTAAAAATAGGTTACCAAATATAGCAATACAGGTGACTTTGTTGGCTCGGTGACCGGTCAATTTCCTCATGGGGTCAACGATGGCAAAGTATCGGTCAGCCGAGAGAGCAGTGAGGGTGAAAACACTCACACCGATCGAAATGTCTTTTATGAACTCGGAAAATTTGCATACGATTTCTCCATAAGGCCAGGACTCGAAAGTGTAGACAGTTGAGGTGAATGGGACACAGAAAAAGATGACAAGGAGGTCGCCAATGGCCAGACTGCAAATGTATCTGCCCCCAATATTATAGGCAAACAAAGGCATTTTATTTTTATTGACCTTTTTTACTATCATAATAAAATATACTATGTATTTATAATGCAATAAACATAAAAGCATCTAGTGTAGTGTAGGTAGTGTATAATTTCATGTAATGTAAACAACACGAATTGAATTTACAAGAAATAGTTCAGAGCTTTCAATAAATTAGTTTCGGATTTGTATTTTTAGACACAATTCCGAATATATTCAAAAGTACCAAGTTTTTGTTAAAATATTTTTTCTTTACTTGTCCTATTTTTGTATCAACGAGGTGCTGCTATTTTGGTCGGAAATTTTTATATCTAGATATTTTCAAACAAAAAATATCACGGCCAAAATAACGAAACAAGGTGTCTTCTTTTTAAAAACCTTTCCGGACTATTGATAAACTCCATATAATTACTTGCAAAATAAGGTCAAATTGAGGTTAAATTTTTCCAAAGAATAACGAACATTGAGATATTTGAGGTCAAAGGTCGTTAGTTTTGAAATACACAAAAATGGTCATTAAATTTTTTGTAGTTTTTTCATATTTTGATTCCAATTTATATTTTAATGAACGAAATCTTGGAAAAATTTGTAAAAAGATGCACTAGTGGCTGCGATATATTTTATTTTTATTTTTATTTCAAAACTAACAACCTTTGACCTTTGACCTTGAATATTTTTGAAAATAAAACTCAAAAGTCTTGCGAATGGGATATAGAAAGCTTTTATACTCTCTCTAGGACCAAAAAAAGCCATTTTGGACCATAATTTGGACCTTTGAGATTTTCAATATGTATACCTAAGTAATATCTAGTAGGTAAGTTTTGAATTTAATCTATCGAATTTCTTACTAATCAAATAGAATTGAGACTTGCTTTTTGACTTAAAAACAGCCTTTTTAATTCCTAATTTTCTCAAAATATTAGGAATATTGGTCATTTAATTTGGTACTAATTAGTTGTCAATTTTTGTACCTTTTGCAAAAATAGGTTACAATAAGTTTATAGGTATTGAATTACAGTATTACGAATAATTTAAAGTAAAGTACCCTACAACACAACATTAATATCTTATTTGCAAAATTTTCTAAATTATCGGGATTTATTTTTAAATAATCAAGAAATATTTTTAACTCATCAATACTATTTCTGAGAATTTTTAAGTAGGTAATCAAGCCAAAAAAGGTTGTGTTCATTATATGGATCTAACTTTAATAATGACCAATTAGTAGAATATCAAGCAAAAAATGACAAATAATAAGTATAATAGGTATAAATAATAATACTCATAATTCTACAAATTCTTCGAATTTTGTAGATTTTAGTTTTTTCATATTTTGATTCCAATTTATATTTTAATGAACGAAATCTTGAAAAATTTTGTAAAAAGATGAATATTCTTCTTAAAGTGCGATTTAGAGTCTCTGTTTCTACATCAGTTTCTGTTTCCGTTTAAGCAAAATCAGGGAATTTGACCTTAGAAACATAGTTAAATCATGTACATTTTTGGCTTTTTTGGCTAAATTCCCTGGTTTTACTGACACTGAAACAGAAACTGATGTGGAAACTGACACTCTATAAACAGCTAGGATAGTATTTTAATATAAAACTATCGACCTTTAACCTCAAATATCTCAATCTTCACAGTTCACATTGCATTTTTTGGAAAATTTTTTGGCGTCTATTTTTTAGCTCTATCGAATGAGATATAGAAAACCTTTATACTCTCTCTGGGCCCAAAAACAGCCCTTTTGAACCTATGCCCTTTCAGAATTTCAGGCCTTTTAAATAAAACTCAAATTTTGAAATAAAAATTCTTGTCTCATCTATGAAACTTTACTTACTAGTTACTAAAAGTAAAACTAATTGTAAATAAAACGGCTCAGATTTAATCTCATCCCTATTTTGGTTGAATTTACACCTATATTTTTGGTCTAACTTTACACCTGTATGAAATTAATTCAAATTTTTTAAAATCCCAATCTAACCTAGTCTATACTTAACTAAAAAAATTGGGTTAATTTCATACAGAGGTAAAGTTAGACCTAAAATACGAAGTATAGTGGTAAATTCAATTAAAATAGGGATGAAATTAAACACAAGTCAAATGATATATTAAATATTGAATATTTTATGGTCTTTACATGTTTGGAACATTTCTCATGGCTCGATGTTTGAGAAAAATGAGGATTAAAGTCCCATTCCCAAGTATGCCAATAATGAAAATAATTGCAAAAAGTACAGGGACAATGTACGTCTCAGGTCTTTCTCCATAGGGCAGGTAATAGTCTTCTGTGTCATTCCAATAATCCTCATAGGAATCGTTAAAACTAAAAACTTGACTATCATTTTCTAAAACCATCTCACTTTCACTTACACTTTCACCACCAGAAAATCCAGCAAAATCTTTTTCTTGGGAATTTTTTACTTGATTTAGATTAGAGAAAGTATCTTCAGCACTAGTATCTGTAGTATAAGGATAAGAATCTGGTTGATTTTGCACAAAAAATCCCATTTCAGCTGCTCTCACACCCAATTTCCTGGCAAAAAAAACCATAAATTAAATTAAATCAGCATCTCGGCAGAATTTCTGGCATCTATCTAATTGCGATCCTTATAGGACTTCAGGTTCTACATTGGTCCTTAAAATAGATCTTTTTTTACAAAAAACGTTCAAAAATATCATTAAAGTTACAGTTTCTAATCTTACTTTGTATTATTATGAGGAAATCCTCATTAAATAGAGTCGATTTTACAGATACTTTAGATAGGTACTTTGTATAGTTTTTTAAAATCTACTGATTAGATCGTCCATATGGGTTTAATGCTAAACTTTAGCAGCTAAAGAGAAGTAGGTAGTAGGAATATATTGATTTTTATCCTTTTAGTTTTAGTTTAGAGATTTATTTTAATTATATTCGGTATTTTGCAAGATAGGTGTATTTAAAGGTCATAAGGAACACATGTTAAAATACTTTATCTTAACATGTATTGTACAATTAGGGATCATTTATCAAACCGGACAAGTTTTAGTCTATTTCATTTCTTAAATCAAGAGCTTTAGAGCCCTTTAAACATGTCTGGATATTTGAAAAAAAGTAAAAGTTTTCGATTTTTTGAACTTTTTTCCATTTGAAAAGATAGAAATTTTTCATTTTTTATAACTTTCTAGCATTTTAAAAGGCTCCGATTTAACCTCGTCCATATATTGGCTGAATTTACTCCTATATTTTTGTTATTTTTATTCAATTAGACCAAAGATATAGGGATAAATTCAACCAAAATAAGGATGAAATTAAACTTAAGTGATATTAAAAAGTTTAGATGGGTTTTATTAAGCTTTTCAAATGGTAAGGTAATTTGATTAAATTATTACAAGATTCTAAGTTTTCTAAGAGCTTTACTGATGGTTATGAATATTTCATTTCCATTAAGAGCAAGAATAAACCAAAGAATATATGTAAGTAGCTAGACTAATGAATCGAATGATAGAATTGAGAATTTGATCTTTTTTCCAGCCAGATTGATAAGTATTTGATATACTCGTAGTAAAGTACCTATATAAATATACAGATATGAGATTTTTTTGTACTCAAAGACACAAGAATAGTAAGGTACTATTTAGTACTAGCTACTATAGGCAAAAAAAATCTACAAAATTCTCAGAAAAAGCAGTTTTTAAATCCTTTCAAGGATTAAATGTATTCTGAACTCAAGTGCTTTGTTCTTTCAAATATTTTTTGTGGATTGAACTCATTTAAGTTTGGGATTTGGTATATAAGATTATAGATTAGATTTTAGTGTTGAGTTGGAAATAGTAGGTACTTATATAGTAATAAGAAAGTTTGAAATTTCCGTCATATTCAAAGGTCATAAATAATCTTTTGATTTTTTTTTGTTTGAAGCAAAAAATCGGATACTTTGAAAAAAATTGAGGATTTACTACTTGAATACTATAATGGTAATCTTACCACGTATTTATATTTTATTTGCATTCAAGTTCAAAGCAATATTTGTCTTAAATCATATATCTTAAATAGTAAATTTTTCATAATTAGACCAGAGTTCTTTCAAAACACCGTCAAATTTTTTTTAAATTTCGAAAAAACTCTTATTTGTAAAACATTTTCTACATTTTACGAGTATGTATATGTCAAATTTTTGATTTATTTAAGCCCAATGTCCTATATAGGACTGATCATTTAGAGTTAAAAAACTGAATTTTTTCAAAAAATTTTGGATAAAAATACCGAATCATATAAGGCTCCTATTTAAAGTCACCTCCTTTTTGGCTCTTTTTCACCCCAAATCGACCTATTTTGACCCTTGTATTATTTTCACCCCAATTTTTTTAAAGGATGTATTCGGCTTTCAGGCCTTTGGATGTTAAACCTCATATAAAGGCCAGAAAGCCCATTAGAATCAAAGATATCCTTAACCCTAAAAATGATTAAATTCCCCCTTATTATGCTAAATATCTAGGTATTGTAATCGATAATATAGGTAGGTAAAAATAATTAGAAAATTATCAATTGTTTACACGTCCAAATAATCTGTTCAATGTTGATAATCGGAGCTAACTTTGGCATAAAAATGTGACCTAAAATGTTCCGTTTTATAACAAGAAATAACTTAATCTGAATCAAAAATTTAAAATCTTGAGAAATATATTTTATAAAATTCGCAGGATATTTAGGCTAA
>JAQIXA010003034.1:0-15387 GCA_034699045.1 Nanhermannia cf. coronata Gr-Ori-00579 | reverse complement strand
ATGCCTCATTCATATTCTAATATTTTTGTTTTTGATCAAAACAACTTAAAGACTAGTTTAAAGCAATTATCAAATTAATTTGAATAAATTTAAATATGGAATATATTTGGGTACAAATACAAAATGGGATCCTTTCATATTTGATACACGTACCGCACGTGCGGAAATTCAAAAAAGAATTTTTATTCTAATTTTGAAGGTTACACGTGTCTTTTCAAAATTCAAAATAGAGTAAGTATCCCACCTAATAAAATGGATCTATTATAGAGTTTTAGGCCAAATCTACAGTCTACAGTATAATATACACGACATATAGAAATCTCATAACCCGAAGATCTCCTTTGTAATTTATATAAATCGGCTTTATCCTCACGAAAGCCTGTACTCTCAGAATACAAGATAATTTATATAAATATAGTTTAGTTTTAATAGTTTTTATAAATCCAAATTCAGATATTTTCTTGTAATTTTCTGTAATTTTCAAAACTTCCCACCAAATAAACAAAGCAAAGCTTCACATGTATTATGTATTATGCGTAGTACAATTAAACATTAAGCGGTCATTCCTATAAATTTTATCAAATTTTAAAAAAATCAAAATATTTTAATATTCTGAATCTTTTCAAACTTGATAATTATAAAAATAAAAGTTATATATCATTCGATAGAGCTAAAAGAGCTCTAATCAGAATACCTAATATTTAGGATATTATATTTGAACATAAAGCGGTCATTCAAAAATACAGCAAAAATTCCTAATTTTTAGCGATTTTTTACAAATCCTGCCTTCCAGGTGAGGTAAGAACTACAAAATCTCATCAAATTTTGGCGTTTTTCCCGCTCTATACGTGTGCCAATTTTGGTCTAAATATGCGGTTCGGCCACAGCCACAATGAATGTACAGACGGAGACGGACAGACAGACAAGACAAGTATAGCCCTTTTTTTACTCATTTTCAATGAGTGCGGACTAAAAATTTCTAAATAAAATTAGGAATTTTTATTTTTGCATGGGTAAATTACAAGTTTTCATAATGATCGTTATCATTAGCTTAATTGTAGTCATATGGTATTTAATGAAAATTTTGTATTTGAAAATGAATAAACAAATTAAGGACACTTGAATTATAATTTGTTTCAAATGACATTCAAACATTCAGTAATTGCTTAAGACAGATATTTTCAAACAATATTTTTAAATTAAATTCTTAAAAAATGTCTAAATTTTTCTCTAATATTATAATTTCCATTATAATTACTACATACTTTCATACTATTCAAGTGAGCTATTCAACAGAATTCGTAGATTTGAAATATGATCCTGAAATTTTACACAAAATCACATTTTCATCTCAAAATCCCAAAATTTATTCAAAAATTGACTTGGAAGAAAACCTCATTCAAAATTTGTCAAAATCTCAATGCATTTTAATGATCTCTGAATTATCCAAAAATATATCTAACATTACAAAAATACTATCAAACAATAATGAGAAAAATTCAAATTCTCGTAAATTTTTATTCAAAACATTTGATATAATAGTGAATGGAAATTTTGAAGAAATAACCCTTTGGATATATAAAAATTCAGCGGAAATTACAAAAAATTCAATTTTCCTAGCTTTTTATCACAAGAGTATAAATTTTCAAGCTCATATATCAGTAAAATCAAAAATATTTTACAATTTCCAATTATTCATTGTCCAAAATTCGCAAATCTATCTAATTTGCACAACTTGTCCAAAATTTTCAAAAATTGTCGACTTGGGAAAAATACCACAATTGGATTTAAAATTTTTACAAAATCAGTATAAAATCTATCATGTAAATTTCCATTTGACTGGTCTGGACTTTATGTCAGCCTATCGTGCAGTATATAGCTTTAGGACTTATGCTAAAAAGCGTCTATATTTCGTACAAACACCTTTAGAAATTACAATCCATAATATTTTAATTGACTATTTTAATTGTTCCAAGGGGAATATTTATGATCGATACACAACTATAGTTGAACTTGAAAAATCTAAATTCATTGCTTATTTTGGTGAGAATATTTTGTTCAATAAGAGCCGTACTTTACACTACACATATGTTTATGAAATAATCCGAGTTTTAGTCTATTGTACTCCAAATACCGAGTGGTCAACAATGAATTGGTCATTTTTATTCTCACCTTTTGACCTCACAGTTTGGCTCAGTTTTTTAGGCATGTCATTAATTCTAGCATTTTTTGAATATTGGCGCCATTCTTCTGTAAGATATAACTTGCATCTCCTGGTGTTTAAAAATCTATGCTATATACTAAAACAAGGGCGGGAAAATTTGAAAATTCTAGTTTTATGGGTTGCCATAGCTGCATTACTAAATGCCTATTATGAGATGTGGGTCACAAGTAAGCTGATTCTGCCATTTAAGCCCAGAATTTATGCAAATTTTCGGGAACTTTATGAGGCAGGATATAGGTATAAATTAAGAGTAGATGAGTCGCCAAACATGTTCAATGAAAAAGCTCGATTTCAATTTGGCTTTAAAAACGAGGATTTGAATAATTTAATTAAAATCGATAGTTCAATCGATGAAAGAGAAGGATATTTGAATACCTTGCCAAAACTCTTAAAAACAGATGGAACCAAAGAAATCCCTGATTTTCAATCAAAATATTTAATTGGCCATGGTCAACTATTGTGCGAGTGTAAATGCTTTTCAACCACGGATATTTATGATTATAATATTTTAAAAGGACATTTTTTCGGCTTGAATTCAGAATACTTACTGGAAATATTCAACCGACTATATGAACAAGGAATTATACGTGGATTTGAAAAATTGAGGTTTTTCAGAGAAAATCTTAAAAGCACTATGATCTATTATAAGTCAGAAAAGGAAGTAGGATTCATTTCCAAATCAGCTTCTTTACAATCAGAAATTTCTATTATTTTTATACTCTGGTCTTTATGTATTTTACCATCGATTCTTATATTTTTGAGCGAAATTTATTATTTTAGTAATAGTCGGTTTTTAAAAGATCTTATTTATTCATTTTTGGAACACTTTATGAGAAACTTGCAACGAGTTAGAGAAATGATACTGAAATACCTTAATAGATTTGGTAGTTAAATGTTATAATACCCTACAGAATATTTGAGTCTGTAAATTACCATGTTAAACTACATATAAAGGCCAGCAGAAAGCTTATTTTAACTCGATAATATACATTTTATTCTTTATAAAATCAGGAATTTTGAAAAAAAAATGAATAGAAAAATTGACTTGTTGATAATTTAATTAGGAAAAACAGTATGGGTCGCGGTAAAAATCCTAGCTGACAAAATCCTACCTCCAAAATCCCATCTGACCGAAATCCTACCTAGCCAAAATCCTACCCACCGAAATCCTACCTAAACTAAAATCCCATCTAAAAATTATATTTAGATTCTCTAAATATAATCTCAATTAAATCTTAATACCTATATATGTATTCATACGAGTATATATATGAGTTAAATATATTTTGAACCTGACAAAATTCAAAAGTTTGTCAAAATTTTCAATTTTTGAGGTTTTTAATATGCAATTTTTTTCAAAATTGACCAAGATTGGTCAGCTTTAGTCAAAATTTTATCAAATTTTTCAATTTTTAAGGTTTTGAGGTTTGAAAAAACCAGATGGGTTCGCTCATATATTTAGATGGGATTTTTAAATGGGATTTTAGTTTAGGCAGGATTTCGGTCGGTAGGATTTTGGTTAGGTAGGATTTTTACCGCGACCCATACTGTATTACCTAATTAAATTATCAACAAGTAAGGAAATTCTCAATAAAATTATTGTATAAATACATAACTGCAAAATAAAAATGCTACAAGAACAAATAACTGAAATACTCGTAATTTTATATTTTTATATATTATGTACCTAATTTTATATACAGATACCAAATCGAAATCTTACAAATCCTACAGATATCAAATTGAAAATTTTTACCTGAATATTTTGACCAAATATTATTTTACATGTTTTTATAATGATCTTTATTAGTATAATTGAAGCTACATTTATTTTTAATGATAAAAAATTCTGAATTATACAAATGATAAAGGCTTTTAGGCCTTTACAAGCTAAAACTCATTAAAATTCAAAAAATTCCATTATAACCTGAAGATTATTATGAACACTTGAATTATAATTTGTTATAAGAGTACATTAAATGACGTATTCAAACTTTAAACACCCTTTAAAAGTTTAAGGCAGACATTTTCAAGCAATATTTTCAAAATAAAATCTTTCAAAATGTCGAAATATTTCTCTAAAATTATAATTTACATTTTAATTGCATACTTTCATAAAATTCTATCAAAAGAATCCGTAGATTTGAAATATGATCCTAAAATTTTGCACAAAATCACAATTTCATCTAAAAATTCCAAAATTTATACAAAAATTGACTTGGAAGGAAACCTCATTCAAAATATAGCAAAATCTCAATGCATATTAATGATATCTGAATTATCAACAAATAAACCTACCAATACAAAAGTGCTATCAAATCATGAGAAAAATTTAAATTTTCGTAAATTTTTATTCAAATCCCTTGATATAATAATGAATGCAAATATTGAAGATATTAACCTTTGGATCTACAAACTTGTTAATAAGAAAAATATAACAAAAAATTCAATTTTTCTAGCAATTTATGAAAATAATATAAATTTTCAAACTCATATTCAAAATAGTGATTATTTTTCAAGCAAAAATTATTACTCTTTGCAATTATTCATTTATCAAAATTCGAAATTCTATCTAATTTGCACAACTTGTCCAAAATATTCAAAAATTATCAAACTGAGAAGCCGAAGCCGAAATCGACTACGATTTAATTTCAAATTTTTCCAAAATCAGTATAAAATTTATCATGTGAATTTCCATTTGACACGACTCGACTTTTCATCAGGTTATCGTGCAGTATATAGCTTTAGATCATTTGCTAAAAAACGTCTATATTTCGCACAAACACCGTTACAAATTATCACTCATAATATTTTAATTGATTATTTTAATTGTTCTAAGGGAAATATATATGATATCTCTACCACTCTAGCTCAACTTTCAAAAACAAAATTAATTTTATCATTTGGTGAGATTGTTATTTACAATACTGTACACTATACTTATGTATATGATACATTGCGAGTTCTAGTCTACTGTATCCCAAATACCACGTGGTCGACAATGAATTGGTCATTTATATTCTCACCTTTTGACCTCACAGTTTGGCTCAGTTTTTTAGCCATGTCATTAATTCTAGCATTATTTGAATATTGGCGCTACTCAGCTGTATACTTACATCTCCTCGTGTTTAAAAACCTCTGCTATATACTAAAACAAGGGCGGGAAAATTTAAAAATTCTAATATTTTGGGTTTTAATAGCTACAATTTTGAATACCCAATATGAGATATGGGTCACAAGTAAATTGATCGCACCATTTAGGCCCAAAATTTATGCAAATTTTCGAGAACTCTATGACGCAGGATATAGATATAAATTGCGAAAAAATGAGAATTCGGAGCGTTTTTTTGAATTAGCTCGAGATGAGTTTGGTTTTAAAGATGAGGATTTGAAGAATTTAATAGAAATTGATAATTCGATCGATTTTAATGAGGGTTATTTGAATACCTTGCCAAAACTCTTGAAAACTGATGGAACGAGAGAAATCCAGGATTTCCAATCAAAATATTTAATTGGTAAAGCCCAATATTTGTGCAGGTGTAAATGCTATTCTACCAAGGATATTTACGATAATACAATTCATAAAGGACAATTTTTTGGACTAAATTCTGAATACTTTCTAGAGATATTTCTTCGACTATTTGAACAAGGGATTATACGTGGATTTTACAAATTTAAGTTTTTCAATGAGAATCTTAAAGGCAATATGGTTTTTTATAAATCGGAGAAAAAAATATTCACTTTCAAATCAGCTTCTTTACAATCAGAAATTTCTATTATTTTTATATTTTGGTCTTTTTTTATTTCTGCTATGATTCTCATATTTTTGAGTGAAATTTTATTTTTTAAAAATAAACAATTCTTGAAGGGGTTTATTTACAAGATTTTGGAATATTTTATGCTCAACTTGGGAAGGATTAGAATGATTATGAACAAAGTTGGTAACCTCAGGTCAAACAGGTACAAGATTCGGCAGATTTCGACAGGTCAAAAATTTTTGAAAAAAAGATTTATGATCAAAAGAGGTATTTAAATGATTGAAAAATGTGTATCCTACTTGATAAAACTATATTATCTATCCAGAAATAACAGGTTTTTATACGCCATCCAATCCATTTACATTTATATTATGCGGCCATTATGCTTTTGAATGTTTTGTGTATTTAACGTTTTGCTATCACAATCAATAATTAATTTTAATGAACATGAGTTAGTTAAATATTTATGTTATAGCACCTCTAAATAATTGAATAAATAACTCAAAATAAAACTACGGATACTCTCAAATTGAAATCAATTTCAAATTTTTTAATAATGATTCTCTTATCATTATAGGCTTCATTCAAATATTACGTTAGCAAAAATAAGTCAAATTTCGAGACTTCTCCAATCATTTTCTTAACCCTTCCCCTGATTTTTCAGCATTTAAGAAAAATTTCCAAAAGTTAAAAAAAATTTTGATTTTACTAGTTTTTAACCTTGATAAATTTTGCTCTTTATTCTGTACTGAACAAAATTTTGAATAATCTAATCAATATATTATTAACAAAGATAGTGTGAAAAAAATTTAAAAATTTAAAAATTAAATAAATGATGTAATATATGACTGATTCCCAAATTAAATTTAATTGCGATTTATTATTTAAAAATCTATATGATAGTTCTTCAGGTTTCAAGTACGATCTTGAGTTATAATATGATTTAAACTTTCTATTGTTTACTAAAATATTCTCAAATACAAAATACTGCGTATCTGTATCTGAGTATATACCTACAGCGGTAAGGATTTTTTAGACAGAAATTTTGAAAATAACTTTACTGATCTTGAGTCATCATAAATATTTTTAAAAAATGTTGAAATATCTCTTTAAAAGTTATCTTTTTTTCTACCTTTACTTTCATCATAAAATCCTTTTTTGCAATACAATGGAAATTACAAGTTTTTTTGAAACTGAAATTTTGCACAAAATCACAATTTCAACTCAAATTCCCAAATTTTACTCAAAAAGTGACTTGGAGCAAAATCTAATTCGAAATTTGACAAAAATTCAATGCATTTTAATGATTTCTGAATTAACATTTAAGAAACTAACGAGTTCCAAATCACTAGTACATCATGAGAAGAATTTAAATTTTCGCAAATATATATTCAAATCACTTGATATAATAGTGAATGCAAATTTTGAAGAAATTAACCATTGGATATATAAAAACTTGATGGAAATTACAAAAAATTCAATTTTTCTAGCTATTTATGAGAAGAATATAAATTTTCTAACTCATATTCAAAATAGTGATTATTATTTAAGCAAAAATTATTACTCTTTGCAATTATTCATTTATCAAAATTCCCAAATCTATCTAATTTGCACCACTTGTCCAAAATTTTTAAAAATTGTCGACTTGGGAAAAATACTACAATTGGATTTCAAATTTTTACAAAATCAATATAAAATCTATCATGTAAATTTCCACATGACAAGTATGGACTTTATGTCAGGCTATCGTTCAGTTTATAGCTTTCTATCTTATCCTAAAAAACGGCTATATTTCGTACAAACAGGATTAGAAATTATGATTCATAATATTTTAATTGAACATTTTAATTGTTCTAAAGGAAATATATTTGATCGATATTCAACTCTGGTGCAGTTTGAAAATACTAAATTAGTTGCTTATTTTGGTCAGACAATACCGTATTTGTTCAATAAGAGTCGTACTTTACACTACACATATGTTTCTGAAACTGGGCGAGTTTTAGTCTATTGCACACCAAATACCACGTGGTCGAGAATGAATTGGTCATTTATATTCTCACCTTTTGACCTCACAGTTTGGCTCAGTTTTCTAACCTTTTCAGTGATTTTAGCATTTTTTGAATATTGGCGCTCTTCTGCTGTAAGGCATGACGTGCATCTCCTTGTGTTCAAAAATCTCTGCTATATTCTAAAACAAGGAGCGGAAAATTTGAAAATTCTAATTTTTTGGGTTGCTCTGGCTGCATTACTAAATGCCTATTATGAGATGTGGGTCACAAGCAAGTTGATTCTGCCATTTAAGCCAAGAATTTATGCAAATTTTAGGGAACTTTATGAGGCAGGTTATAGATATAGACTGGGGTTAAATGAGGTTCCGGTCCGTTTTTTTGATATAGTTCAACGTGAGTTTGGCTTTAAACAAGAGGAATTATTGAATTTAATAGAAATAGATGGTTCAGTCGATGAGAAAGAAGGATATTTAAAAACTTTGCCAAAACTCTTGAAAACTGATGGAACAAGAGAAATCCCGGACTTCCAATCAAAATATTTAATTAGCCAAGGTCAGCTGTTGTGTGGGTGTAAATGCTATTCAGCCAAAGATAGATTTGATTCAAATATTTTAAAAGGACATTTTTATGGACTAAATTCTGAATATTTTTTGGAAATATTTCAAAGGCTATTTGAACAAGGGATTATAAGTGGATTTGACAAATTTAGGTTTTTCACTAATAATCTGAAAAGCAGCATGCTCTTTTATAAATCGGAGAAAAAAATATTCATTTTCAAATCACCTTCTTTACAATCAGAAATTTCCATTATTTTTATTGTTGCCTCTTTTTTTATCTTACCTTTGACTCTTATATTTTTAAGTGAAATTTTATATTTTAGAAATAGTCGATTTTTGAAAGATTTTATTTACAAATTTTTGGTACATTTTATAGAAAAATTGCAGACATTTGTTAGAGAAATGGAAATAAAATGCATTGGATTGTATATTAAAAGATATAATTTTAGAAAATTACAATAAATTAGTCTTTGCAAAAAAAGCTTTTGATTTTATAAAATTATTGTAAAATACTTAGGGTACCTAGTGATATTTATCAACACCAAATTAAAGGTTTTTGATACTTATCTATATCTATTATACTGTATTACTGATATTATGGTCAATTTAAGAAAAGGAAAAATAATAAAAAGCATAAAAAAGCAAAATTTTTGTTTTATAACTTATTCCTTTTAAGAATGCATAATGTAAATATTCCAACTATATCATCTATATAAAGTATAGAGTTATTAAGAAATGGGTTAAATTAGAATTAATTAATTAATTAATTAATTAATGGCTAAATTAATGGCTTTAAATTAAATTAGCCATTTTACAAATCATCATCTTGATCAGTATTTAAAATCGCATTCAGAATCTCAGCGCATAGAATTGGATTTGATTTGAGCAATTTTTGATAATCTTCAGTTTTCGAAATGTCCTTTTTATATCTAGAAAATTGAGAAAATTTAAAGTTATTTAAAAGGAAATTTTTCAAACTAATCTAATATACAGGGTGGCTTAGATCAATAGACCAGGTGTTTATATGCGAATTACCTATAAAATATTACCTAATATGTTAATAGAGAAAAGGTAAAGGTTTCTCGGAAAGTATATATAGATTGTTTTAAAAATTTGAGAATTTTCAATAAATGATAAATTTTTGAAATTTTTTGAAATTTTTTGAGAGTAACTTTTTAAATTTCGCTAAAAATATGCGAATGGAGAGAAAAAATGAAATTCGTAATGTTACTTTCGCCAAAAAGTCAAAATTTTAATTTTTTTTCATTTTTTAAACTAATTTTTAAGTATGAAATATTTCAAAATTCATTTAGAATTCTCAAATTTTTACATAATCTATAATTTGCTCGGTTATTTTAAAAGATGATTTTTACCGTTTCTAACTAAACATAATACTTTTGAGTTATTCACTCACAATATAAAAATCGCATTGGGGGTTCCATTGATTCAAACCACCCTGTATTATTGTATTGTAGTTGATACATAAATCTTAATAAAAATAAAAATAATGTATTATGTAATTACTCAAGCATCATGCTCATTGCTTGGGCCTTAAGTTGTGGAGCATTGCATTTATCGGCCAAATCAAAAATCTTGTACAAAAAAAAACATTTATTAGTCAAATATTTACCTGGTATAATTGTTAGGGTTTTTCGTTACGGGCTTGGTAATGCGTATACCTATAGGAAAGTCACTAACGGGGATAATAATATTTCTAAATATGAAACCATTTTTGCTCGAAATTTGAGTTTTTTGAAAATTTTTCTTATCAATTTGGAAAACGACTTTGGTTAAGATTTTGTAAATTCCAGAAATCTCGGGAATTTGGAACACCTAGTCTTCTAAAATGAGAAGTGAATTTCTGAAAATCAGGCTACCTACATAATATTTTCAAAATTTTCCTCGCAAAAATGGATTCAGCAGACCTCCTAAAGTGACTGACTACTTATGATCTCATAATTATGGGTAAAGGACTCTAGATCTAGATGATACTCGTATCGGTCCCGATTTATTTCATTTTATAATGAATGGAACCAAAAGATTCTTAAACATTTGAGAACTCACTGAAATTCAAGACGCCAAAATTTGAAAAGCATAACTTTTATACTAAGGAATTTTTAGCAATTTTTAAACGATTTTCAAAATCTTTGAAGTTTTTGAAATTCGGTTAAAATATGACAAAGTTATTTGGTTTAAAAATTATGCATTTCAAAATTTGGTCCAAGGATATATTCGGCTTTCTGGCTTTTGGATATTAAACCTAATATAAAGGAAAGATTACCATATAAGTAATGGGCAGAAAGCACATTTAACCCGAAGATATTCTTTATAGTAAAATTTATTGTAGACCATGTAATGCCAAAGAACAGTAGGAAATCCACTACGGCCCGTAATAAAAAGCCTTATCTTGCAAGTTAAACTTACCGAAATGACATTTTCAACTTGTAAACTTTTGATGAGCTCAAATTCACATTCTGATTTCAAATCTGGCAAGTCGTATTTCTCAGATATTTGAAGCAAATTTTGAATACCATCACCAATTTCAATTAAGGATCTTGTAGTCTTCCCAGTATAAATGTACTCGATAAACATTTCAACAATCTCCTCATCAAAATCCTCAATTTTTAGAGTTGAATTTTGCTTTTCAAGCATTTCAGTCGTGAACATTTTTGAGAAAACTGAACTTCTGGCTGGAATAAAATAACAATTTTAAAAAAATTAAGACTTAAAACATACATTAAGATACTTAAAATAACTTGCAAAGGATATCTTCGGGTTATAATCTGGCCTTTATATATAGTTTAACATTGTAAGGCCTAAATGCCATATATATCCCTTGAAAAGATACCAAAACCAAAATTATAAAAATTTACCTTCTAATATACACTTATGAACCTTGTAAATTTTTTTATCCACAATAATCTGTAAATCAGAGTTCTCTTGAGATTTCATTAAATTTTCAAAATCAGTTTGAAATTTCCTGAAATTTTTCTCAAAAACGACCGGCTGAATCAAATCAATGTTGTTTGACCTCACAATTTTATTCACTTGATAGGCATTTTTAATCCAAATTTGACAGTGGATTTTGAGAGAATCAAAACTGTCTTGCTTTTCTATAAATTTATACCCTATAGCTTTCTTGATATCATCCCCAGTTTCAGCTCCAAATTTTTGAAAATCCTTTCTAGAGATTTTCTTTTCTTTAAAAAAAATTTTTTTTTAAATAATTAAATTATTTAAATACAAATATTATACATACTATTTATATACAAATCCAGTTGATATCTTGCATCCACATATTTATCATGGGTAATTGAAGCATTACCTTGATCTTCAATTGGTTTAAAATTAAGAATAATGACAATCCAATCTTTATCTTCAATTTTATGCCTTGTGTTGAGAGTTAAAAACCTATTAAGTGATCCAAAATATATATTTACCTATACAGGGTCTTCCAAAAGTAATTTTTAGGCCTTAAAATAGTCTAAAAATAGTATAGACCAGATCGGATTTTTAAACAAGTACGATATGGAATCGATAGGAAATTTAACGGAGATTATGAATCTGAAAACCGTTTGATGCTAAGAATAACAGATCAAAAGTTATAGGTCAATGAACTGATGACTTTTTACATGGAAGAAAATTTGCAAAAATTGAAATTGGTCAAAATTGCTCGAAAAGACTTGAAATGTCAAGAATTGAGATTCCCAGTCCTCAGTCCATTGACCTATAACTTTTGATCTGTTATCCTTAGCATCAAACGGTTTTCAGATTTATGATCTCCATTAAATATCCTATCGATTTCATATCGTACTTGTTTAAGAATCCGATCTGTATGTATGTATTACATGGTAAATTGAAATCAGGGACCAAAAAACTACTCGATCATATTCCCATTAATATTGTTTATTTAAGTTTATTTCAGAATCATAGGATTTATGGGCTCGTGTACAGGGACCTAAAGTCTAAATTCTGCCACATGTTATCAAATTATGGCCTTTTTTGGGGTCGGAGAAATCTCATTAAGTACTCCACGTAGAGACTTGTAACTTTTTTTTATTAGATCCGTAGACACATTTTACAGGGAAATGCTAGAATCCTTTTTTAATTATCAAGTCCTATTTAAATATGTACTTAAAAAAACCTCTGCTTATATTTTTTATTTTTTTTTACATCGTACCTGAATTTTTATCAAAATTTTAATTGCACATTTCCGTGTAAAATGTGTCTACGGAACGGATATATAATAAAAAAAAAAGTTTCAAGTCTCTACGAGGAGTACTTAATGAGATTTCTCCGGCCGAAGTCCCCCAAAAAAGGCCATTTGATAACATGTGGCAGAATTTAGACTTTATGTCACTGTACGCTTATGTTACAATTCTATATATTATGTAATATATAATGGGACCAAGTAGTCTTGGTCCAATTGATTTCAATACCTGGCTAGTAAAGCTATAGGTACTTGGATTAATTCCTAAACAAGAACCTTACGCCATAAAGATTGTACATACCCATAAGTATGTATTAAGATTAAAATAATTAATTTTATAATTTTACCAAGTATGCTTTGACTTGTCACCACCTTGAAATTCACATGATTTTATTTCTGAGCTAGAAATAGCGTTTATATCTTCGACGACCCATAAGAATTCGAAAAATTCTTCTTTGACCTATCCGTCCCAAGTAAAAGTAGTTACAAAATTACAATTTTTAGTTTCAGTACCCTATGTACATATTCATTTATAATAGTTTTAATATTTAATTTATGAATAAGCACCTGTGTTAGTCCAACCATTTTGAACTCTTCAATAATTGGTTCTTTATACTGATCCTGAGTATTGGCAGCTCTTTGCACTCTTTCAGGTGCTCGAGTCACCCTTCTTCGATAGTTTTGAACTTTCGTCCAAGCCCCACAAGTCCAAGTATCCAAAACACATATCCAAAACGAGTCATAAGACATTTTAGATTTTGAATCACCTATATAAAATGCTCAAGTTCTTTAGGTAAATTATTTTTCGTATAAAGTTCAAAAGTAAATTGGCAAAAAATATTTTACATAAATGTACCTATTTGATATTGTGTAGTCAGACTTATCTTTAAGCTATCAAGAGGACTTTCTAGTAGGTACTATAGCTACTACTACGAGTATTTTAAGAGTATTTTAATTTATATTTAATAATAAAAAGAAGGTACAGAGTAGTACTTAGGGTTTTAGTAGTAGGGTAGGGTACTCAAGAGATCTTGTAAGTAAAGTACCCTATCTAATGTATGCTTGACAATCCGTATGACTAATGAATGACTAATGATTAAGATTGTAAATTGCTGTAAAGTAATGTCTATTTAAGTTTTTGGACCTCAGACTGTTATTGATACATAAATGAACTTTATGTGTGACATTCTACATTCTACTATATTTTAGATTGTACGACAACTGATCCAAAACCCAACTGGTCCAACGACAACTGATCCAACGACGACTGGTCCAATGACAACGACAACTGATCCAAAATATAAGTGATATAGATATAGAATATGACCATTTTGTAAAGTTTTTGTCTATTCTAAGGTCCGATTTGAGATTATTGAAAGTTTATAAAATATTTAGGTAGGGTACTTACCTTAGAATAGACAAAAACTTTTAAAAAAAGGTCATATTCTATATCACTTATATTTTGGATCAGTTGTCGTTGTCATTGGACCAGTTGTCGTTGGATCAGTTGTCATTGGACCAGTTGGGTTTTGGATCAGTTGTCGCAGTACCTACTATATTTTATATAGGGCATATTATTTAATTACATTTAAGTACTTACACACAGGATATTTTTATTTACTGTATAATGTTCCTAATTCCTACTAAGCAAATACAATTAAAGAAAATGTCATAAATAAAGTTTCAGTTTCAATCTGCTCATACATACTATATGTAAGCACTATACATTACCTTGTATATCAAGCCAAAGCAGTAAATATTTATGAGTTTGTAGAATAATTTTGTATTATAATGGTACCTAGAATTTAAAGTACCTACCTAGCTATTAGATTTACAATACATTTAATTTTGCTAAATCAGGAAATTATCAGATTACAATATTATTTTGGTTACATATTAATGATTAATGATTCATAAAACTAAATTACTATTATGCATCATATTATATGAGACTTTCAAAAAGCTTTGTGACTCGTATTTTTCCCACATTTTCAGATTGTAAGCATTTTAAAAATTACTACCCTATCTTTACTACCCTATCTTTACTTTCATCATAAAATTCTCTCATGGAATTCAACGAAATTCTTAAATATGAAATTAGATCTTTGGGTTTTAGTGGGTTTTCTGACCTTTATATGGGGCTTAATATTAAAAGACCTGAATGCTAATGCTAAATAAATTTGAAATTGAACTTGAAACTTTACTAAAAACTAAATTTTATCCCAAATGCCCAAAATTTACTCAAAAAATTGTATTGGAAGAAAACGATTCAAAATTTGACAAAATCTTTTTGCATTTTAATGATTTTAATGATTTTGGTATTTTCGTTTTTAGTGAATCTACCAGCTCAGTACTATTACACATTAAATTTTTTCGTAAATTTTTATTCATAACAAATGTGAATCCATATTTTGAGGAAATTATCTAATGGTACGTACATACATCGTGTTCAGCGAAATTATGGAGGTCTTAAAAATGCGAATAACTTAAAGACCATCAGCCCGATTTCCATCATCTACATCTCATTTGATAGAGGTTGAACAAACTTAGAAATTACATGTCATAATCCAATTATGCTAATTACTGCGCTAAAATTATTTTAAGAAAAATAACTCTTTTTTTCAAATAT
>JAQIXA010003033.1:0-15388 GCA_034699045.1 Nanhermannia cf. coronata Gr-Ori-00579 | reverse complement strand
GTATTTTCTGTACCAGAATTAGGTTTTTTTTCTGTAACGGAAATTTCTGTAAGTCAATTATCTGTGCCCAAGTCTACTCTCTCGTGTCTATTTATCTACTTGTATGATTATTGACAACTCTATTTATACACTTTAAATCTCCAAATGCACAAATTGCATTCTAAATTCTAACTTTGTACTTTTTGAGAGTATTTGAAATTGTTTTGAAGTTCTCCAGTCATTTCCTTCAACCTAATGTACACATGGTTGTATGTCAACAGAAGCCTATTTTAACTACGCGTACAAGTATCATGTCAGTAATGAGGATATTTTGAGTTTTCAAGTTTAAACCGATATCTGTATAATGTATTACTCCGTATTATCAGTTATCAGTACCTTGTAGTTGAGGAATGTAAATTGTAAATTATCCAGGATTGGGTAACTTCAAAAACAGACAGGGTTAGTGACAGAAATGAATTTCCAACTTTAATTACACAGAAAGCATAATAAAGTTACAAATGAACTCAATTTCAAGTTCATTTCCGACTTTATTCCAAAGTTTGCCTAAATTACAACTTTATTACATTTTCATCCAGGATTAGATTGTAAATTGTGGTCAGAAAAACCATCAAAAGCAAACATGTCTAGTAATGAGATTTTAAAACTTACAAAAATTAGCTAAATTGCCACATATTTAGGTGATTTGAGCAAAATTTTGACCATTTTTTTTGGCAATTTTGGGGTTAATTTCATACAAGGTTAAGTTAGACCAATAATATAGGGGTAAATTCAACCAAAATAGGTATGAAATTAAAATTAAGTTTTATTAAAATAGAGTAGATACTGATATTTTGTAGGGTCAATGTCAATGCTAGTAAATTAGGCTAAAAAAATTTCTAATTTCTAAACCATTTGAAGTTAGAAATTATAAAATTTGGTAAAATTTAGCAATTAGATATTTTTCTTATTAATTCCACCACGAAGGCTTTATAATCTGAATACTGTTGACAACTCTATAGCATTCCAGTAATTTTTTCAAAATTTTTCAAAATTTGTTCAATTTCTAAATCTAGTGTAGTTATAAAAAAATCCAAAAAATCCAAAGCTTCTTTATACTTGGATTCAACAAATCTAATTTATATTATTTTACATTATCTATCATTATTGCAATATATTTAGTTTTTGGATCCTCATGTACATACCTTAATTAATGAAATAGCAATTATTTCTTTTCTAACAAGTCGCAAAATTTTTAGAGCATTTTTAAGTTATGATATGTCTCAGATTTTTTGAGCTTTTTTTGCAAAAATATTGAGGAAAATCTGAACTTAATGTTGTGAATACTCTTATTAGAATAGTAAGAGATGACTTGATAAACTTGGGGGAAATTTTAATCGTCGCAAGTCATGAATTAGAAAGTAAATTGAGTCTGAAATTATATTTATTTTATAGAATTTGTTCTCACCAGGGGTAGATTAAGAATAGTTCTGCAATGTTTTTCAAATCTGATCCTGTTGGCAATTCGGCCTGAAATCAGCTTGTATCTACATGATACTCTATAAATTGGCTATAAATTTACAACTGGTTCAGGCATAGATAGGCTGTCCAAATTTTAAAATTTTAACTTAACTATCCCTAGTCTACCCCTGCCTGTCTAATAGTAGGAATGTACAAGTAGATAGTTGTGGATTCGAGATTCTGAAATCTTTATGATTTTCGTGCTTTTTCGCCTAAAATTTCCCCCCTACTATTTTACCTTACTAATGGGGATGAAACCAACTACATAGTATAGATATATTAGATACTTTATATAGATATTTCACCCGAGTATTCACATCCTTACTATGTATTTAGTTAACTTATTTAAAGAAAAAGATACATTTAGATATAAACTACTACAGTAGAATTTTAATACCTTCTATTCTAGAAGACCTTACTTACTGCTGTAGTAAGGGGGATAAATGAATAAAATGAGTTATTTCTTAAGTTTTCACCCTATATAATATGTAAGTACATATATCTACCCTGGTTTTTGAAACAGAATTTTGCACTTACCTTTGATTTACATGGGGAAAGTACATACACTATATGGTATGGTATTCTGTGTAGATTTGAAGAATTAATTGGACTTTTATTCTGATGTACCTATGAGAAATGGGTTTTGAAATTCTACACTTGGAATCCTATTTAAATTTAAACTCTATTTTTATCTTTGTCTCGAGAATATACCTGAAATTGAGAATTTTTAGCTTTTTTTAGCATGCAAAATCCCTACTGTAAAAATGTAAAATATTTTGTAAAATAACCTACTAATATAATATTGAATAATTTGTATTGACATGTTGATCAAAAAGTCATCTGTTGATAAATTTTCAACAAAATTTCTCAATTTTAAAATTTGAATGTCTTTTTACTTTGATTTTAAAATATTTCGATAGATTTTATTAAAAATGTATTAGAGAATTTTCAAACAGTAATAAGTATTTGCCGTTATAGATCTCATTTAACATGAGATCATATGGAAGAAATAATATACTCACCAGGTAAATTGATATCGCGGACCAAAACTACTCAATCCCATTATATTAAATGTCAAGTTGAGATCAAAATCAACAGTTTTACACAAAATTTTAGGACATTGCCGATAGATACTGACCAAAAAGGTCAACTGAAATGCCAAAAACCGTTACTTTTTAGTCAGGATTTAGTCATACGTAATTCTAATGCATTACAAGCATAGCGAGAATAACATTTTATTTGATTTTAGGTCAGTAGTTATCCACATTACCCAAAAATTTTTGAGTAAAAATGTTGATTTTGATCTCAACTTTCCATTTAATTGAATGGGATCGAGTAGTTCTGGTCCAAAATTTAAATTTACCTAGTGAGTAAATTGTTTCTTCCATTTGATCACATGCTAAATGACCTCTCTATAACGGCATATACTTACCTATTACTGTTTGAAGATTCTCGAATAGATTTGTAATAAAATCTATTATAATATAATATTTTAAAATAAAAATAAAAAGACGTTCAAATTTTAAATTTGGCAAATTTTCTTGAAAAATTATTAACAGATTTATTTCCTTCGATTTGCATAATGCTAGATTGATATGTTTTTTCTTGGTCCAAATTTCAATTTTCCTGGTCAGATTTTATTATAGGTTTTTTATCGAGAACTTTAATATTATTATTCTGAAGGTTTCCTTTAATATTTCATAAATTCAAATATTTTTTCGAGCTTTGTGAATGGGCCATAAACTAGAAAAATTCTCATATTATTTTACACCGGGTCCCTGTCCTGACTTTAAAAATATTGTCTAAACATACTCCTTACTCCTCTCAAAAATAGCAGATTTAGAGTCTCAAATTCTCGAGACAAATATAAATAAAAAAAATTTCCTATGCTATTTTACCCTAACACTAGTAGTAGAGTACTAACAAATCACAAAATTTTATTGTGTGAATTTTACGAGCCAATATATCTTTTACGAGTGGCCGTATAAACATTGCGAAATTCTTCAAATCCTATTGGATATTTCCCTATTACAATTTTCAAAGTGTCTCTTAACTCGACACTAGACACAAAAATTACAAAAATTTAACTTTTTTTGTCGACTTTTAAAATATTTATTTGGTACTTTTACATACCTATATACAGTTAGTATATACATGAGGTAAAAGTTGCAAATTTCCAGAGATTTTTACAATTTACATAATTTTACTTTGTAATTTCTTATCAGCAGACTTTTTGATCTCCCCCTGACATTTTAATCTACTCTTTTTGTAGAGGAAAAATATCCCCGAATTTTCTGAGGTTTTCCTCAAGATAATGCAAATTGCTTCAGTTTCTCGAGACTCGAGAGAATTGAGACTTTAACTATAGATATATAAGAGTATCTACCTATATTGTATCCGTATAAAATTTTATCTTTCAACTTGAAAAGTTATTAGTTCAAAGAACACATGCAGTTTTCCTCAAGAAAAGTTGAGATTTTGATTTTAAGGACACAATTGTTGTAGAAATTTGTAAGAAAAGTCAATCTAAACTGACTAAAGAGTTCATTTGTGAGAATTGCATTCATTTGTCTAGGCTCAAGTCCTAAGTATCTGTAGATGTAGATGCACTTAAAAGCATGTTCAAACTGTAAATTGTACCATAAATAGACTACTTACAGAAAGATAATCAAACTAAAAAAGTCAAAATTTGCACAATTTTGGAATTTTAAATTTAAACGGTTCCGAGTTAATATTATGTAGGTAATCCCTATTTTGGTTGAATTTACCTCCATATTTTAGGTCTAATTTTACCCTAGATTAACCTAACTTAAGCTAAACTAAAAAAAATTGGGCTATATTAATACAAGGGTAAAGTTAGACCAAATATATAGGGATAAATTCAATCAAAATAAGGATGAAATTAATCTTAAAAAAGAATTAAGAAAGAGGCCTTATAACTTTTGATTATTTTAGAGACATTTGTCGCAGAATAATTTTGAATGACTTGAAAAATGCATATTTTGTGTCTATTAAATCTATTCAAAATTAATAAATTTTCAGAATTTTAGAATTTTAGAATTTACAATAATGTCAAGTATCTTTTACAATGCATTAGATTTGAAAATATTGACTTTTTAGAATTGGATTATAATGCCCTGTCCAATCATGGCAGTATGATTCAGTTCAATTTATTCAAATTAAGAGATTAGATGGATAGTGAGGTTATGTAAAGGTAGGTCAAAGTAGTAAGTCAAAATGACTGTAATAGTAATGACCTAAAATCTAAAATTAAAATTTGACCTTGTTGTAATTGGACAAATGACCGTCAGGATTTTGAGAATTGTGCGTAAAATTTCATTTCATTTTCGAGTTTATTTCCCCCCTTCCACGTAATCTATTAACCTAAGGATTCCAAACTTGGAATTTCTTACAAATACTTCTAGCTATTACGATCTTGTTAGTACTAATACTAATAGTATCTAGTACTAGGGGTATATAAGGGATAGTTCTCGAATATTTTAGAAATTTGAACAGCTTGTTTGCCTATCTCTAGCTATACATAAATTTCAGGTCAATATAAAAACTATTTCAAGAAGGAGAAATCAGACTATTTCAAATTCCAAGTTTCAAAATTTTTCAAAATACTTTCGAACTATCCGTAGTCTACCCCTACCCCTATCTATAGATAGTTGGCTTATGCCTTATGGTATTTCAAATAGAAATAAATGTATTTTGGGAAAATAAGACAGTAGTGTATTTAATTGTATAGTTTCGAAGCTTTTGTCTAATCCCTTTCATTAACCCTCCTCAGTCCAAGTAAGTCCCCCCAGAGTAAATTACAACTTTTTAGCAGAAAAACTAATCTTACCCTTACAATAATAGTAACTACTACTACTACTGCTACTAGTACTAATACTAACTAATACTAGTATCTAGAATATTGAAAATAATGATCAAAAAGGCGATAAAGGGGAAACAAATTAATGAATATTATTATCTCAAAAATTAAATATGCGTAAACTCAAAGGGATTTTACAGGTTGTTAGAATCCTTCTACTATACATTATACATAGATACCTACCTTACTTATCTAAACATTCAAATTCTAAAATAAAGTTTAACAAAAAGTTACGAAAAATTCAAAATTTTCAACTATTTTGCACTGAATTTTCTAATAATTAGAAAAGTTGAGACATTTGTAATGATCAATTTTGGGATTTCTATAAATGTTGAGCTTTTTCATAAAAATGAAATTTTTGGTTTTTTTTTCAAAACTTCAGTAAAATTTTGCAATTTTTCTCAAATTTAGTGAAATTAGATGAATAAAAATTGACTATACTCTCACATTTTTAAAGATAGGAAGTCTCTATTCCTCTTTAACTACTACTAACAGTAAATGAGCTATTTGACCCGATTTTTTATTAATTTGTACACAAATTTTTCAAATTTTTCAGATTGTAAGTAGGTAGAATTAAAAATTTTTGGCTTAATTTTGCCTCAAGTCTTTTTAGATTTTGATATCTTGGTAAAGATTCAAGATTTCAAAATCATATTTTTTCACAATCTTATGCTAGTAGTAGGTATCGTATATCTATTTTGAGCATTTTCACAAAATGAAATATTTGATTTTAGTAGTACATTTTGCTATTCAAATGGTCCATCAAGTAAGTTTTTGGTCTGTCACCCACTCTACCATGGTCTATTGTTCATCGTCAATGTCCCAGAAATCCGAATTTTTTCAAAAAAAACTGAAGCTTCAGTAATTTCAATAGATCCCCCCCAAAAAAATTGACAATTGAATGAACAAAATTATTTCTAAATGACTCTGATTTAATCACATCCATATTTTGATTGAATTTACCACTATATTTTTGGTCTAACTCTAACCCCATATGAAATTAGTCCAAAAATTATCCTAACCTAACCTAACCTAAACTAATCGTAAGCTGAAAATATTTTGGATTAATTTCATACAGGACCAAAATATAGGGTTAAATTCAACCAAAATAGGGATAAAATTAAACTCCATTTTTTCTAATATCGAATGAATGAGTAAATCATGTTCATTTTGACTGTGATTAGATTTAGATTTTATGAAAAGGAAATGGGAAATGCATTTTTGGATTTGATTTTGGATTTTTAGAAACCAAGTATTATACTAGTACTAGTACTAGTAGAGTCGAATTATGTTCATTTGAACATCTATTTGAACATTTGAGTCGAAATTGTCCAATAATATTTAGTTTAAGACCCTGAATTGGATTTTTTTTCTTATTTATTTCTTGGATACTTGGCTCTAATTGAATTTTGATTTCATCGAAACCCGATTATACCCCCTATATGTATACTATAGTATTTGAAACACATTAATCTTTGCAATTTGTCCAAAATTTTGGCCCTAGATCTAGACCTTATACAAGAACTACAAGTATAAGATCGTGAAAAAATGTGATCTTGAAAAGTATCGAATCTTTATCCAAGATATCAAAATCTAAAGTATCTTAAAAATTACCAAAAAAGTTTTGATTCTCAAATGGAAAACATGAAATTTTTTCAAAATTTTGTCGAAATTTTGCAATTTTTGGATCCAAATTGTTAAAAAATGAGGCCAAAATGTTCATTTAGTAGTACATAAAGATTTGTTATTTTGGCCAACCTTTCATACTTTGAAAATGGGAGAATATAGTCAATTTTTATCATTTAGTTTCAATAAATTTGCAAAAAATGTAAAATTTTGACCGAAATTTTTAACATTTTGAGCTTAGAAATTTTGTTTTATACATCTAAATCTCATGTTTTTTGAGTATTTTATCGATTTTTTCCATTTCTAATACCTTGTCTACACCCTCAACATACAAAGTACTACAACAAGATTACACAAGTTCTCGTTCATTTCCTTTCAAACTACTAAAAATGCTTGTAAAAATTTTCCAAACTCGAAAATAATTCGATTTTTCTAGGAAATGATTTCAATTAGGATTTTCCTATATTACCCAACTGAGGACATTTGAATATTCTTCAAAATGCTAATCCCATTTCTTATTACAGAGTTTTTCCTAAATTTCTAAATTTGTATATCGATTTCTCCAAGTCTCAGTTTCTCTCTCTCTCTCTCAGTTTTTTGTTCAAAAGCCCGGAAAGGAAAGCTTTTAAATCTGAGAAAAGGATTTTTTTTTGAAGAAAAGGGGAGATTACCTATTACAAGAAAAATGAGGGTTTGCATATACTTCCTAAATATTCTAATGTAGTCTGTAGTACTGAAAGATTATTATTATTATGTTCTTTCATATTATATCAATGTATATTTCAGGGGAAAAAAATAAAAAGTTGTCGAATTTTTTCAAGTTTTGAAGGGGAGACAATCATATTTGGGTGTATAAGCATTTTACTTTTTTTTGGGTAAAAAATTCGGGTTTTTTTTTAGCTGGCATTCATATCCAAATATCAAAAAAGCAGTTTTTACAAAAACAGAGCTAACCAAGCTTGATTTTTTTTTTCTAAATTATCGATAATTATTGCTTTATCCCTGTATGAAATTAACCCAAAATATTTTAAAATCCTAAACTAAACTAAACTAAAAAATATTTGGTTTCTTTTCATACAGGGGTTAAGTTAGACCAAAAATAAAGGGTCATAATCAACCAAAATATGAAAATGTCTAAGGTCTAAAAATGCCTACGAGAAGACTACAAAATATCTAAAAAGTTTTTAGACCGATTTAGAAACAAAACATTCGAAATCGGTTTAAAATCGATCAAATTTCTTTAAAAACATTACAGCTTTTTTGATGGTTTTTGACGGTTTTTCGAGCATTTTGTACTTGATGTTGTAGAAATATTTAGACTGATTTTGATCGGGATTCAAAGGTTCGAAGGGCAAGAAAAGGTTTCGTGTGAAAGTTCCATTTAAATTGTGAGAGAAAGTCAGTGAGAAAAAGAAAGGGTTGAAAAAATTCGATTCGATTTTTATGAAACTTTGAACTTTTTCCCCCTTGGGATCAGTGTAGGAAATTCAATACATTTTATACTCTAATAATACAAATATCTATCTTGAAATAATAGTAAAATTCTATTTTTAAGATGACATTCCAGCACTAGTACACGTATACGATAGAATAGACTTCATTTTAGAACAAAACGAGGAAATACTTTAACATAAGATTAGATGATATAAAATAGCTTTAATTCAACCCTATTTTGGTTGAATTTCCCCCTATAACTTTACCCCTGTATGAAATTAACTCAAATTTCTTTAAAAATCCTAAGCTAAACTAAAAGAAATTTGAATTAGATCAAAAATATATGGGTAAATTCAACCAAAATAGGGATGAGATTAAATCAGAGCCAAATAAAAATAGTTATTTTTACTACGAATAAGTATTTTGAAGTAATTTTTATAGGGCCATTCCATACCCATGTTATTGGGTATGGAGGGTAATGAAATTAGCAAAAGTTTCTCCGGATGTCCTCGACTTAATGAAATTATGTTCACTTGACGCCTGGGCCCCTTAACTTAACTTACAGAAATCCCCATCAAAATAAATTCAAATCATCATAAACTTTTCATTTGAAACTCGAAAAATTCTCGCGAAAATATTCGCCAAAGAAGTCGAATCTAAAATATCAAAAGATACATTACATCCTAGTCCTAGATACATTACATTACATTACAAAAGAAACATACTCGTATACGAGTATCAGTAGGTATATATTTTATTATTAATTATCAATTTTTAAAATTTTGCTAATCAAAAATTGATTTCTAAAATGTTGCAAAAATTTGTACCTTTTAATACCAACAGATTAATACGAGTACAGGTCCCTACTAACGAGTACAAGAAAATAACTTAAAGTAAATTTTTGGAAATTTTTTTAAATAAAAATTTAGAATGGTATTAATATAAATAGTAAAATTTTCAGCAATTATCATGTAAATATATAATTAGATTGACAAAAGGCCGACAGAATTTGATCGACAGACAAAAGATCGACAAAATTTTAATTATTTAAAAAATTTTACCAAAAGACCATGCCGGATTTGGAGCTTTTTTGACCCCAACGAGAAACTGAATGGGTCTTTCCTATTTTGCTGCCCTTGAAAAGGGGCTTCGAATTTGGAATTGAAATACAAATTTTTGAAAATATAAAATTTTGATATTTGCCAAAATTTTATGGTTCTATTAGTTGAATTTCGAACTAAGGGTAAGGTCTTTGGGTACTTTAAGATATACCATTCGAAGCGCCTTTTCAAGGGCTACAAAATATGGCAAAAATGGAAATTCAGTTTCTTGTTGGGAGCCAAAAAAGCTCCAAATCCGGCATGGTCTTTGGATAAATTGTCTTTTCGATATTTTGTCCAATTTTTTGAGGCAAGTAATAAGTGTAAATTAGAGCTTTAGAAAGTGTAGAAAGATAGTAAATTAAGTCGAAATAATTCTTAAAAAGTTCTCGACTTTGCTTTTTGTCTTTCCAAATACATTTTAACACAAACTAAGCTAAACTAGATACTTATTATAGAAAGTACTATATCAGATCTAGTTTCATAGGCTGATCAGGTTTCTCGAATATTTCATAAAATATTCAAAATCCAAACTTTTTGTTCTTTAGCTTAATTAGAACTTGACTACTCAGCTCTCACTCGCTCTGAGTTCATGATTAATTCTCAACTCATCGAATTGTCTACCCGAGATCAGATTTCTCGACGACACTATTTCTCAAATTAAGCCTGAAAAGAAGAGCTAATTAAAAAATATAAAAAATTGGAGATTTTTCCATTTATCTCTTGTAAATAGAGAACAATAATTTCGAGTTTTTTCTTTCTTAATCTACAGAATTCAGTCGCCAAATTCCACCGAGATTGTTTTAATATCAAATGTCAAATTGTCAAAAAAAGTCCTAAAATTGTATCCTACAAGAAGTTTACAAAAAATTAAATTCTAATTTTTTGATCAAAATCTCAATTTTAAGGCTATCAAAGGAATTTTTGAATCATTTGTAATTGGCCTAATCGAAAAATGGGTCTTATCTGATCAATTTTTTTTTTCAATTTTAATTTGTTCAAATTTTAGCTCTATTCTATACCTTAATCAAAACTACCTGTTTTGAAAATATTTTGCAAAAACACCAAATTGTAATGCCAATTTGAAAACAATGTAGAAATATTAGATCCAATTTACTATTTTATTAGATCCAATATTAGAGCTAATCTTACCATTGCATTAGGTGAGATATTATATGGGTATATTTTTTCAAAATTTAAATTTTTTTTACAATTTTACTTTTTTATAAGGATATCTTTGGCTTCTTATGGGCTTTCTGGCCTTTATGTGAGGTTTAGCATGCAAAGCCGAATAGATCCTTTGAACAAAATAGATAGATAATATACTGTAGATACCTAAACAAGTAGTAGAAAACTTGAATGTCAGTGTCAAGCTAATCTTTTTCTAGCTTTTTTTGTCCTTTTTTCTCAAATAAAAGACTTACTTTTTTATTAAATACCCTTGAGACTCAATACTGTAATTCATACAACTCACTCTTTGTGCAATTAGGGTATATTAAGGATAGTTTGGACTTTTTTTTGAAATTTAGACTTGCTAAACCAGTGATTTTGGTCTTATGTTTATATATCTACAGCTAGAGATATCCCAGATATTGTCAAAAAAAAACAGGTCAAAGGTACAATTAGTTCAGTCAGAAACAGTGTAGGGTATACTAAATTTCTAAAGCTCCGAACTATCCCTAGTCTTCCCCTATATCTATTGTATAATTATATTTAGAGTTCAATTTCACAATTTTAATCTTTTTTTCTCTGTTTATTTGTCTCTTTTTACAGACGGAGTTATCACAGAATCTGCAGCATCTCTCAGAAAAAGCCAAATCCGGCTCAGAGTCCATTCAGAGATTGAAAACACAAACGGAGAAAGTTAACGTAAGCCAAATTCACTTTTTTTCCCTCTATTTTTCTAACAAAAAAAACAAGTTTACTCAAATCTTGGGCTTTTTTTAGAATTTTTTGAACTTTCCCTCTTGTCCTTGTAAATCTCTCCTTCCAGACATTACCAGGTACTATAGGCTACAGGACACTTTTTGATGATTGCTTTTATAGGGAGGGTTAAGGGACTTTTTATACAAAAAAAAACCATCTTAAACCATCTTAAAAGCTCAATTTTTTAATTAAAAAAATCTAATAAAATTAAAGTCGTCTTAAGCAAAATTTGAAAGAAATTTGTTTAAAAAATATTTAGTTACATCATTCCCAACCCAATTGCTGTCCTTTTTTTTTTATTAAGATCATTTTGTAGAAAGAATCCCTAGATGAGCTAATCTAAGATTTGACGAAATCTAGGATTTGGTAATCCAAAGCGAGCTAAAAAAGAACTCTTTATAAGAATATTAGATTTTCTGGGCGGAATTTTTTTTTCTTTGTCTTTTTAGATTGCAAATAAGAATCTTAAATAGTCACAAAGTATATTTGAACCAGATTGACTTTTCTATACAGAAATATCTGTATCCTTTTATATACAAAGTTTCTCATAAATAAAGCAAAAAATATTAGATATCATTGAATTAAATGCTAAAAATAAAGTTATCTAATATGTAATTAAAGATTCATAGCATAATTAGGGTATATTTTTTTTAAATTCTCCAAGTAACTGAAGCCAAACTCAAATTTCTAAAGCCCAAATTCGCAAAATATTAATTAAAATTAGGTGCATGTTTTAGCAGAGTTTTTTTATGACTGTAACAATTTTAATTAGACCACACATATTTACTCTAATAGCTCGTATTTTTTCTTTCAAAATGCTTTAGATTACAAAATTTAGATTTTGATGATATATTTATGAAATACCATGTACAAAATGTAAGAAAATTGTAGTTAAATTTCCGAGTTAAAAACAATTTCTATAATGAGATTAATAGTTTGAAAGGGTCCCTCAAAATTGCCCTCGATTTGAGAATTTGCTCAAGATAAGACTCTACTAATACTAGTACTACAGAATAGTTGGTAAAAGCGAGGCTTTCAAATTTTCGAAATTTAATTTTGTAAAACTATCCGCAATTTATTTTAACCATCCATCGATTTCAAAATCTGCCTTGCAAACATCTACTACATACTAATACTGGTACTTATACGAGTTGTATTACTTGTACTAGTAACCTTATACTGTGTAGTTTAAAGTATATTTATACAAGAGTCTCGAGTTAATTTGCATTGCAAATTAAGTGCTTTTAATGGAGCTAATTTATTTGGAAGTAGAAGAATCCTGCTGGATTTTGTCTAAAGTTCAGATTTTGAAGTAATTTTAATGTAGGTTTACATGTACACAAGTACATATAGTACACAAGTACATAGTACACAAGTACTATAGTACATAAAGGGCCAGATAAGGTAAAATTAGGTGGATTTATGGACATTCAAAGTCATGTTTGGAGGTTGCCAGGCGGAAATTATTCGAAAACATAAGAAAAACAAAACACGGACTTTTTTTATGTTAATTTCAATAGAGAAATTCGTACACAAATTCTTAGCAAAAAAACTAGTTAAATTCAGGACAATTATTCTTTAGAATCTGTCTGATACATTGAAAATGCAAATTTTTCAATTTTTTCAATTTCTAACATATCTAGATTGTAATCAATGATCTTGAATACTGGATACTTACTTAATTTCCTTAAGATTAGTTAGATATCAATTTTATATTTTTGTATTTAAAACCTTTTTTTAAAAAATGAGGGTTTTGATCGGCAATTTAAATTTTTGTAGATTTGATTTCTGAACTAGTAAGTACATTCCATTCATAATTGAATTTATTGAATCTCCAATATATTCCTATTTTGGTTGAATTAACCCCTATATTTTTGGGCTAACTTAACCCCTGTATGAAATTAAGCCATTTAAGATTTCATCTTTATAAAAAGTATTCGCTTCTTATCCTTAGTACGATTAATATAACTAAATACTGCTTTCAATTCTTGCCTAATAAGTGCTTTCAGCCAAAGGATCTTTTCAGCTTTCATACCTTTACATGTTAAACCTCATCTATAGGCCAGAAAGCCCTTTAGAACCCAAAGATATCCTTTTAAATTAAAAATTTAGTTATTTCAAAAGGCTTATTTTGTAAAACCAAATAAGGTTTGAAGTAAGACATCTCGAATTTAAGTTTACAAGAAGGTTTAACATGAAAGCTCGGTTTTCGTTTTGACTTTTGAGAGGAAATCCTGTGACTTATATGGAATATTTTACATGCCATAACTACTATAGTAAGTACTAGTACTTACCTGAGTCTGGAACCCCTACAAAGTCCATTTCAAAACTCATTTTATACAAAAAAAGTCTAGTACTATATATAGTACTAGTCCAAGTAAAAGTGATTAATTCGATTTCTTGTCAACCCATTAATCTAATAAATTTTATGAAATCTTAGAAAAACTCGTGTTTTTACAAGTCCATTTTTTTTACAACTTTTACAAGAAATTATTTTGATTTCTACATTTTTAGTCGAGTCGATCGAATTTTCCAAGTTTTTTTTTTGAAACTTTTCTTATCCTCTTTACACTCTACTTACCATATTCTATACTAGAGTATGGATTTACAAGGTTAATATTTTCTTCCAAACTTTTACTGATTTTTATGTAGCCAAAGTACATACTTTTAATGTACTTTTTGAAGCCTTTTTTTATACATTTAAATTCTATTATTCGATGCAAAAAGTGCAAAGGAAGTTGCATTTGTGGTTTCCAACCATAAAAATTCCAACATGAATCCAAAAAGCCAAACTTTTACAAAACAAGTCCATTGTTTTGAATATCAAGTTCAAATTTCAGTCAAGAATTTAAATTACTAATGTATCTAGTTGATAATTTTTCAATTTTTTAAGCTCAAATAAATCTATAGATTGGTTCAAATCACATAGAAAGCTCAAAAATTCTATAAAAAATCAATTTTGCTAACATTAATAGGGATTTACCGACAAAATTATTACAGAAAATGAACAAAATCTCACTATTTAGCATACTCCTAGATATCGAATATTGCAGTAAATTGCAGATATCGTAAAATTTTTTTTCAATTTTGGCACTTTTGACTTTGACCTGGACTAAACCTTAGATTTTCAATTGTAAAATTGAGGTTTTTGAGTATTTTTGACTCTTTATATCTACAAAATCATATATTTTGTAGGTACTTTTGTAACTATATTTGTATTTTAGCATGCAATATTTCCCCCACTTTCTCCATAAAAATTCCATACTTAAGTTGTGCGTGTTAATGTTTACATTTTCTATAGGATACTACTATGTAGCATAATAATTCGGCATTTCTTCAGATTTTCAAGTAAATGGGTATTAAATGGACTTGCTTTTAAAATTCAAGTTTTTCGAAGCCAAAACGAGTATGTACTACGGGGTTTTTGAGTCGGTTTTACAATTAATAAATTGCAATTTATTTCTGGTCGGTGTTTTTATTATAGGAATGTACATAACATGGTAATTAATGGGCATGCATTAAAACTCAAGTTTTTATTTTTTTGGTTTTTGTTGTAAAAGGTTTAATTGTGTCACGTAATTCAATGTGATTCCAATTGAACGAGTTTGAATCAATATATATAGTAGGGTATTTTGAATATACTTTTACTTGCATAATTTACATGACTTTCAGTTAACAATTTTATTAAAAACTCACAAAAAATCCCCAAAATAGTTGGTCCGCCATTTCTGTCTCTATTAGGTTACCAAACTGAAATATTTTAAAAAAATTTTACCAGGTAAATTGAAATCAAAACTACTCAATCCCATTATAGTAAATTCACATAAAAATCAACATTTTTACACAAATATTTTTTGGTCAATTTGGATAGCTACTGACCTAAAAGGTCAAATAAAATGTTATTCTCTATGCTTGCAATGCATTA
>JAQIXA010003032.1:0-15389 GCA_034699045.1 Nanhermannia cf. coronata Gr-Ori-00579 | reverse complement strand
CTGACAGCCGCTGTTACAGGCCGAGGTCACATTGTCAGAATTGGGCAGATTTAAGTTCCCCTTTGAACAACCTAAATGCATTGTAGATAAATATACAAAAAATTACAATTTTATACACTTACGTAGTTATATTATACAGTTACAATTATCAATATCCTATAATTTTCCTATTTTTTCAAAATTTTCTAAAATTTATGTAAATATCAAGGTCGATTTAGTCATCATTATAATAAGAGTTCTAAGCAAGATTTTGAAAATTTTCAAATTTTTCATGTAAATTATATCTAATTGAATATATAATTTTCCTAAAATATTCTAGAGTTGAACTTTAAAGTTGAAGTATGAATACGAATACCTATATGAAATTTTTTTGTAGATGCCAAATTGAATCTTGCATTTTGCAAGATTTAAGATACAAAAGATACAGATTAGAAATATAATATAAATTTAATTAAGTTAAGTTAAGTTAAGTTAAGTTTGATATTATCCCTATTTTGGTTGAATTTATCGTTATATTTTTGTATATAACTTTATGTAAGAAATTAACTCAAAATTTTTTTTAAGCTAATCTTTAGTTTAGATTAGATTAGGATTTTTTAAAAATTAGGTTAATTTCATACAGGGTAAAGTTACACCAAATACATGTATATAGTATAGTAGTACATTCAACTAAAATCTAAAATAGGGATGAGATAATTGTTAATTAGCCATGATTGTATTACCAAGTTGTGTAAAAGAGACCAAAATAGCGACGGAAAAAAGTCCAACTAAAACATTCCAGAGAGCCAGTTTTCGAGCACTTGGCATAATTTTTGAAATAAGGGCACCACTTAAAAGAAGTCCTGCCCCTTGAGAAACGATTGAAACACCTCCAGAATAAACTAAACTTATGAAAAATACATGCTATACTTATATTTTTAAAAATTCCCACAAATTTGTTAAATTACCGCTTGCATTTACAGCTGTTTGCATAAACATTGTTTCAAAATATTTTGGCATATAAGTCCTACAAAAATAGTTAAAAAAATTACTAACAATACCGTATTATCTAGATCCTAAATGTCAAATTTGGACATACCAATAACCAATTGCGGAGAAAAGGTAAAAGACCGCAGCCAGATTATTGAAAAGGTTGACCTTATTTTTAAAAAGAATATTTTTGACAGTTCTCGGTAAATCTGAGAAAAAATTCAATCAAAATTTTGAAAATTTTTTGAAATTTTTTTGGAAATGTTACCCGAAATTTTGGGAAGTTCCTCGTCCTTGATTTGTCCCTTGTCAGGTTCATTAGATATTTGAAGGTCTTTTAAACTCTCGTTGGATTCAACTGTGGATAATTTCGAGGACACAACCGAAGTTTGGAAATCATCCGACACGTCCATCATGGACGTCATTTTTCGGCGGATACTTGCCCTCGGTAATTCCTTTGGGAATAGAAGCATAAGGAATGAGACGGCAATCATCAAAACACCCAAAACCAACCAGCCTGGATTTTGAAAAAGATTAAAAATTCTCAATATTAGTAGGGCTTCGATTTAATCTCCTCTCTATTTTGATTGAATTTATCCCTATATTATTGGTCTAACATTACTTTTATACGAAATTACCCAACTTTAAAAAAAATCCTAACTTAATCTAATCTAAACTAAACTAAACTAAAATAAATTTGAGTTAATTTCATACATTAATGGTAAAGTTAGAGTAAAAAGATTGGGGTAAATTCAGCCAAAATAGGGATGAAATTAAACTTAAGTCTATTAATAGTACCTAGGGCTAGGGCTAGGGCTAGATTAGGATTAGGATTGGGATTAGTTCGCAAACTTTGAAATTTTTTAGAGAATATCTTGGTTATCTCTAGATATAAGAGAATTATATCAAAATAATATGGAAATCTCTAAAATGCGTCCGAACTATCCTTAATCTACCCCTCATTAAATTGAGAAACTAACCAATCCACCAAGCACCAATCCATCTGTGATCCTCATTGGTAATGACAGGTGTCAGGGTTGGATTCACAAAAATTTTGAGACAAAGGGCCGCAAATGAATATCCTGCAAGCGGGCCTAGGAGTCGAGCCGACATGGAAATACCTAAAATTCATACTAGGATTTAATCAACTTGTATTTAAATCAGACCATATTTCAAGTGGTTACCAAACATGAAGGGTGTTTTCGTTTTTGTCAAATTATCATCGAGGTAAGTACCACCAAGTGAGTAGAAAAGTAAAACTCCAATTCCAGAAATAAATTGTGATAAAAAAATCAAAATTAGTGGGATGATTGTTGTCTCTCCATCCCCACAGCCTGACCCATTTCTCGTTGAATTTCCAGAAATATCACAAAGTTGAATTTTTTTATTCTTTTGAATACTACTCGATAAATTCATTATACTCTTTCCCCCTAAAAACCAAATCTTATTAATTAAATTTGATTTTATACGTATATCTACTGATATATAGGTGGTAGTTATATTTGAAAGAACCTGTAGGGGACAACCCTCCATCAGGGGTATCAAAAGAATCCTGGTATTCTAAGGTCAGTTTCAATGAGTCATGTCCAGACCCATAAAATAATTGTGGTGATGCTAAATTGATTCAAAATACGCAAATTTTATATCGATTGAAATTGAAATTTTATAAAAAAGGAGTCTAAATATTTAATAAAATATCTACCTAATTTGACATACGTATACATACCAAGTTCTAATTAGTTAATTATAATTTTAAATTACCGACTACGAAAAAAGAGAGTGCCGAGGCTAAAACGCCGAAAAAAATCCATTTGGGACGGTGACCTTTACCGCCCAGATAAGAGAGCAGAATTGAGAAGAGGATTTGACTGATTTCATTTCCGGTCATTACAATCCCTAGTAAAAAAAATGCATGAAATGACTCGAAATTAATTTAATGATCTCTTTTATCTACAGAAAACAATAGAAAACCTACATAATAATAGTATAGTATAGTATAGTATAATATATAATATAATATAAGGCAAACCTGCAGTTTGAGAGCTGATTTTGAACCTTTTTTCGAGAGCTTCAAAACTCAAAATTAGATCATGTTTATGTTTATAAAGTATCTTACTTGAAAAAGAATTAAATCCTTATTTTGGTTGAATTTGCCCCTATATATATATATATATTTTTGGTCTAACTATGCACCTGTTTTTTAGCTTAGTTTATATTAGGTTAGGATTTTTTTTTAAATTAGGTTAATTTCATACAGGGATAAGTTAGACTAATAAAAATATAAAGGTATATTCAACCAAATTAGAGATTAAATCGTAGCTTTTGAGAAAATATAGGTAAAGATATATACTTGTAATAGTTGCAGAGAAATATGACCAACTCATACCTATAATATATGTTCAAAATTTTACAGGTTTAATAAAGAAAAAAAACACTTTGAAAAAAATTAACTTACCTTGCACAAGTGCTAGAAAATTTAAAATTCAAATTTATTAGCTGGATTGTTAAATTCGCTCAAATACCCTCTATTTACTAATCACGTTCATCATAATTGGCAAAATTCTTGAAAATTTTGTAAATTTTCAATTTCAAAATTTTGGCATATTTTTGATTATTCTAGACAAGTATTTATATAGGTAGGTGCCAAATTTGGTAGTTTAATGTTTCGTTTACTTCAGCTTAAAAAAACTTAGCTTTGATTTCATTTATTCATGTATTTTCTTGTGATATAAAGACTAAAATTAAAATTGTCAGAGCTGAATTTGGGACAATTATTTGTATGGTAGTATGTATCTTTAAAGCTATACTGATATTTTGGAGTTATTTTCAGCTTTAACAATCTCAATTTTGATCTCATTTGTATACTAAATATATATAAAAGTGAGGTCAAAATTAGGTTTTTCCTAGTTGTAGTATATAATTATATATTATGTAGGGTACATATATCTATAGTGTAAAAATAAATTTTGAAAAATTTGAAAAACTTACCAAGTAATGAATAAACAAATATAAAAGTTTTGGTTGAAGCAAATTTTTGAAGCCATTTCGGCCTACATGGTCCAACCCCACAAAGTCTGTCATGTCGATGGTCAACATTGACCTCATTTGAGTCTTCGGGTGTCACTTGAACTGGTTTCATTGTTTAAAACTCAGTCAAATTTTCCAAAAAAAAAATCACAGAAAACTAGCACATAATTCTAGAATTTTGTTCATATCAAAAAAATGCACTTTTGACTCAAAAAAACTTTCCACTTTTGAATGCCATTTAACTTTGAATAATATGGAAAATTTTAACAATACATTAAGTCTGAATAAGACTAAACAAACCACTAGTAGTCTAGTAATAATAGTGATAGTATCTGTTTTTACAATTATAGTACTAGTAGTACAAGGGGTAATTAAAATTTTCGCAGAAAAGTCCATTAAAATCCATACGCATTTTAATTGTACTTTAGTAGTAAAATGAGGTCATAAAATCCAAATATTTCAAGAATTTACTACCTATAATTATCTACTTGAAAGTCTGTTCAAAATTCTAAATCCTGAAAAATTCTGTAAATCGATATTGATATGATTAGGCTTTGTTTTTTGTGTAAAATTTTAAAGTTCAATTTTTATAATTATACTAGTGTATTGTTTGTACCATTCGTTAGTTAGTATAGTAGACTCGAGTCTATTGAAATACGTATAAATGTCCTTCACAATTCACAATTTGAAATTTACATACCATGAAATTTTAAACACATTTCAATCAATTGTACATTTTTAATTTTACTGGTCACATCCACGTATGTAGTTATATATCCATATAATTCTCTATCTGACGTCTGAAACTGAAATTATAAAAAACATTTACTCAATTTACTCGTACCTGTATGAAATGACTTTTAAATAGTTAAAACAGACAGCATCTATTAATATACTATGACCTTTCTAGTAGAAAGTTTCTACCCTATTCAGCTATGGTAAACCTGGTTTTGGCAGGGAATTTACACCAAACATGTAAATAAAGAGCAAAGTTTGCTTTATCCAAACCGAGAAAACACTGGCAAAAATTTCCTTTTTTATAAGATTTTGGTCAAATGGTCGAAAATAATTTGGTCAAATAGAAAAAGCTCGAAATTTTGAACTGAATTAGATACTTATTATTAGACAAATAGATTAAGAGATTAGATGACTAAAAAAACTAATCCAATTACGGTGGAATTTATTCCTCTATTTTTGTCTAAATTGATTCACTGTATGAAATTAACTCGAAATATTTTTAGTTCAGTTTAGGTTAAGCTAGGTTAGTTAAGAATTTTAAAAATATTTGGGTTAATTTCATATAGAGAATAGTTAGACCAAAAATATAGTGGTAAATTCAACCAAAACTGGAATGAAATTATACTCAAGTCTATTTTATATGATCCTTAATTTCAAGGAAAATGTACTAATATTCTATATCTGTAGGGTATATTATAAATAAAAAAATATTTACAATTAGTATGCTCAAGTATTCTATATGGTAAGTAATTGGTCGTATAATTAGATAGTTGAAATTTTGACTTACATTTTCACATAAGATTCCAAATTTGGATAAAATTTTTGTAACTTTTTGAAACTTTATGTATTTGATTTTGATATCTTGAAAATGTAATTGTAAATATCTTGAAATAATGAAATTAATTCTTGATACATTATACATACATAAAATATCTTGTCTTGATAATAGTAATTTTATAAGCTTAAGACTAAGGTATATAATATACCTGATGATACCTGGACTATCACAAGTATAATTAACAGGTTTAGTTAGAGCTCTTTCTAAATTTTAAAATTTAAAAAGTGAAAAAAAACCAGGGTCAAATCAAACCTATGATTATACTTATAATCCTATACCTACCTACTGTATCAAGTATACAAAAAGTATCCTTTATAAAATAAAAAACTACAATACAAGATCATATAACTATTACTATTCAATTATTTGATTATAACAAGTTATTTGGCAAAAAACTATGTAAATGCAGCATAACTTACTTAACTATAATATCTATTTATGAATCTCTTTTTTTTGCATGCAATTCTACATAACTAGGTACTATACATGTATAATGATTCCTATTGTTTCCAATTACATAAATATAAAAAAACAAACAAACCCTCAGGGAAAAATTTTGTCTGTGTTCACAAAAAAATAATAATTGAGAGTTTCCTTTACACAGATTAGATTAGATTTAAATGGATATTTATGATTATGGACTTTTTTCAAAATTTTTTGCGATGATTTATATAATGATTTAAGTATAATTTCATTCCTATTTTGATTGTATTTTCCCTTTATTTATCCCTATATTTTATTCCATTTATGAAATTAACCCACAAAAAGTTAATATCATACCATAAATATAGAGTTAAATTTCAACCATAATAGGGATGAGATTAAATCGGAGCCTTATATAATATATCTAGCCGATGTATAACTGTACGAGCGAAGCGAGCCCTTACTATTCAACTTTACTTGCAATTTGTCCGCCTATCTTAGCTGTCTATTTACCTCTCCAATAGATTACTCGAAATCTATTGGACGGATTCTAACTAAACTTGGCATGAAGGACAGGGTCTAGTTGTCCCATTTAGATAAAATTTCAAGTTGTTCCGCTCCTTTGGGGGAGTTATATACCCTTTAATAAGCCTCATGGTAATCCAATGACTGGAATTTTCAAAAATTTTAAATGAAATCGACGATGGAAATTCAAAATCTGACATTTGTTTGAGTTGAATATTGACCATTGTTTTCAATAATTGGAGTAATTTATGATATATTCAACTATTTTTGCTCTCTCAATTAATAAGAGTAGATAATTAAATCCTAGTAATTGTTAAATTCAAAATTTTATCCTTTAATTAAAGTGCAGCAGGATTTGTAACGCCTATAAAAAATTTAGAATACTCATACAATCAAAATTATTTATTGAAAAACAAATGATTGATTACAGATATTAAATTTTTACAGATTTATTACGAGTACATTTTTCAAAAATTCTCTTATATATTCAAAATTCATTTATACTAGGGTACTAGGGTACTACGTAAAAGTAGAGTATCTTATAGAGAAATGCACAAGAAACTCGTATACCTTGTAAAGAGGCTGCTTAATTTAAAAATATAAGTATTTATCACAATCCAACTCAATAGAGGTTTTATTGTTGTAAAAGTACCCTACTATACTTAGGTATATCAGTTCAGTATGCCTATAGTAAAATTTGAATCATGAATTTTTCAAAATACTCAACACGCACATAAGGATATTATGTGATGACATAAACTGAAAACAATTAGCTTTTAAAATTTTGGTTAAGGCTTTAAAAATATTATATTTAATTGTGAAATGCTAAGAAAACATAAAAACCCCATTATTAAAGTCATTAATTTCCTATTTATGAGAATAATTAATGAGCATTTAACTCAAATAAATTCTTACTCTTATTCCTAGTCTTAGGTTAGTGTTAGAGTTAGAGTAGTTAAATATAGGTAGTTAAATACTTTTATTACAATTATAAGTGCACAGTATTATCTATAAATTCTTGACTGTCTACCAGGAATTGCATACGAGTCCATAGGTCCATAGGTATATGTTTGAAAGCTAGATTTATAATATAAATATCAGTATTTAACTATATTTAACAAGATTGGGACAGCCGACTATAATGACTGGTCAATATGAATATTATGGTCAAAATAGCCAAAATTGCTGGCAAAAAGATCAATTTACAGGCCAAAAATTTTGCCCCAAATAGTCAATATGGCAGAAATGAAATATTTTAAAAAATGCAGAAAAGTGCTTTATATTTCTTTATATTAATTATAGTGCATTATAATCGTTCAATTTCAAAAAATTATGTAATTCTTTTATGCGTATTTACTAATTACTAATTACTAAATTACGCATACCTTTTCTTACTAGGTAGATCTTATTTTATCAGTAGTAGGGTATGTCATAGTTTTAGCTATTTTGACAATTGGTTGGACGAAAACAATTTTTCATGGCTAATTGCCAACTCTGATACATATTTAACTACTGATGCAAAGATGTATGTTTATAAGGCTAGGTAAGTACTTTATTTTGTTTTGAAAAATGTATTCAAATGAATAATATTAGAGAGCCTAGACTAATTGTTAAAGCAAATACTTATATACTGTATAGTCTGAACATTTTTCAAATCAAATTAGAATATTTTGAAAGAAACATTTTCTAAATAGTAGGTATAAGGTAGGTAGGGTACTTTATTTTCCCTACCCTACTCAAGTTTCAAGAAAAAGTTCAAAATTTCAAGATCCTTTATTGAGTTTTAAATTTTATGTAATTTTATGTAATTTAGATCGACTCATTTGATAATTAGGTATAAAATTTATAGTTTTTCTATATGTATATCTGATACTTAAAATTCTCAAATTTTCTCATAAAGCCATATAATTAATCATTATAATCAAATCAATTATGTTATATAATGTTTTTATATCGCATAAAATGCTGGTAGTGTATCAATTTGGAGAAATATCGCTAAAAATGAGTCGATTTTATCAAAAAACATAAGAAAGACTATGATAAATGACTTTTTTGTTTATTTATTGATTAGAGATAGTATAAATTTAGAATTTTCCTTAAAGCTTATAAGTAAGTAAGTATATAAAATTACATAATAAATAAGTATTTTAATAAATGAAATAGTGTGTCATAAGTCATTAGAATGTTATCATTATAAAAAACAAAAAATCAATAAAATACTTATACTAGGATGTAATTAACTACTCTTTAGTTAATTAGTAAATGTACTAGCAAAGAATTGAATTCATCGAAAGTTATCGTAAATTTTGAGGTCAAAGGTCGACATCCTTGACAAACAGAAGTCAAATTTGGAATCTTCATCATTATTACCATTATACACACTGAAATCTCAAGTTAATTCATATTTCGGAGTTAATAGGTCACAATATTCGGGACAAACGGATGTCAAATTTTTGATTTTCTCAAAATTAGTAAAGTTTCTTTCCATTTGATTAACATGGGGTTGATTAGCAGGTCCACAGCACATCATGTGCTGTGGTCAACAGTATGGTCAACAGTATGGTAACATTAACAGGTCAACAGTATGGTCACTTGCGATTTTTGTCGAAATGGCACACACAACTAGACAGACCTTATAAAAGTCCTTGCCAAATTTTGTTAAGATTAAGATCGGTTTCAATAGCTTTTCGATTAATCCTCTGGACAGACATACAGACAGACAAACAAAAAAGCAGACAGACGGACTGAACTGAAAAGTGCAAACAAAGTTGAATAGTATCTAGGTGCTCGCTTCGCTAGCATAAATATATACTTATGATTATGATTATGAAAACTGTAATTGTAAGGTAAGTACTTATAATGATTTTAAATTGTTTTTTAAATCAAAATAAAACTGCCATTTCTTAAATATCAGTAGTTATACTCGTACAAAGCTATACAATTTTCTTGCACTCACAATTTTACATATTTTCAATTGATTTTTTGAAAAAAATGAAATAATTCTTTATAACTAACTGAAATACACAATGAAAATTTTGCAAATTTTGTTGATTTTTAAACTAGTAATATTTGAAAGTAAATCTGAGGTTTTGAATACCTGTTCAATGGTTTTTGACTATCAAAATTGTCAAACTGTAATTTTTCAAAAAGAGTTGATTAAAATTTTGACAATTTCTCATATTAGTATACCATTAATAATTTCTGACCTTGAATATATCAGTACTACTAGTACCTTTCCGTACAAAATTGAGACATTTGAAGAACTGAATTATTATTTATTAAAATTTTTTCTACGTTGTGTATTCATTAAAAAAGTTGAGAATTTTGAGGATTACCATTTACTACCACTATATCGTGTTTATAAGGATCGATTGTATCACATTGATTTTAGAAATTTTGAAAATTGCCGAAATTTTGTTCAATTATTTGTCCAGAGTACAAGAGAAGCTTTAGAAGGACGACATTTTCCACTCTCTTCGTTGACAGCCTCTTATATGTATCGAGTGAATCATGAAAATGGTCAAATTGAGGGACTTTCTCATGACCTTGTGTCACATTTTGGGTCCAAATATAATTTTACCTTTGAAATTATAATCTCGAAGAATGGAGCTGGACAAAAATTTAAAAATGGTAAGTGACCATGAATTCCATATCAGGATATGTAAATTTGGATTGAAATTTTGCCAAAATTTTGACTTTTTATTTAAAGGTTCGTGGACAGGTGCAATGAGTCTTTTGGTAAATGAATTTTTATTATTTAGTAGGTACCTTAATTTGATTGTAGTTATCTAATTTCAAATTGATTTTTAATGATAAATGGGTTATTTTTAAAGTTATTCTAACAAAATTTTAGATTTCTAGACAATTTAATATACCTATAAGTTAGGGTGTACCCTACTTATAAAAAAATTGAATTCACAAAGGAAAGGACCTTTTTTGTAATCCTTGGACCTTGTCATACCTATGCTACTGCATATTATAATGCAAGATGCCATAACCTATAAAGAAAACTCAAGAACCGAAATTTTTGTCAATTTCAATCTCATTAGTGTAAATTATTGATCTAATCCTAAGTTTAATTTTATCTCTATTTTGGTTGAATTTAACCAAATATTTTTGGTCTAACTTTAACTCTGTAATTAACCCTAAATTTTTTTAGTTTAACAGTAGTTTAGGTATCTTATAGGAGAAAAATTCAACCAAAATAGATAGAATGAGATTAAATCAGAGCCTATGTTATTTCATACGTTCAGGAAAAACTACAGTTTCTGTCTGACAGAGAGGTCTAAAATCCCATAAGAAATAGCATTGCGGAATTTGGAATTTTTCCTGGGATTCCAAAAATCCCAAAGAACTTCTAAAAAGGTATGAAATATAACCTTCAAAAACCTATGAAATTGACAAAATTTCGATTATTATGTTCTTATTCAAAGACAATATTTTCCACTATTATTATATCACATGCCAAGGTCCAGTGATCCTTGAATAAAGTCACCAAGTTTTTATGAATACGGAATTAGAATGAAGGCAATTTCTTTAATACGTAGACACTTGTATAAAAATTTTTAGCTAGAAAGGAAAGTGGAATTTGGAATCGGATTGGCCTTGTCAGAACATCGATTTGAAATTACTGACCCATTAACAATGCTTTCAATATTCGATATGTCATTTGTGATAAAAACACCACCTCTTGTGTCACCTTGGACGGTTATTTTTCGTCCATTTGACCCATGGATTTGGATATTCACTATCATTTCATCAATTACTATAATGTTTGGAATCACAATCAGTTTTTTCCGAATCCCTTTGAAACAAGTATTTTGTTCTTATAAAAAAAATTTGAAGAATTTTTATTTTCTTATTGAAATTTTGCTGGAACAAAATGCTCGACTTCAACCATACAAGGATGCTACTTCAAGATGGCTTATTTATCTTTATATTATCTTAGCTTTGGTTCTTGGGACTGGATATCAGGCCAAATTAGTTGGTAAATTCGATATAAAAAAACACTTATTGACTACCTACCTACTTATAGTTTTATTTTACTGGTATATACAGAATATTTTCCATTTTTTTTTTAGATTACATGACTATCTTAGAACCAGAATCAGTTCCAACCAAATATCATGAACTAGCTGCTGATAAATCTTACAAAATATTTTTTCGATCGTATGGTGGTGAAGATTTAAGATATTTTCGTGAATCTCAAGATGAGCAATTAAAAAACATTTATACAAGGTCTATATTCCTCCATTCATCGATAGAATGCATGGAAATGTCCATCAAAATCCGAAAAAGTGCATGTATAGACTCTCATCAAACTATTCAATATACCCAAGCTTCAAATCTCACAATGAGATTTTCAAAAAACTTAAATGGGCAATTTACTCAAGGGATTTTTACACAAGCAAAAGAACGTGTTGCAAAATTATTCGTTTCTTGGCTTTTTATTAAAAATTCACCACTTACCAAATATTTTGGACCATTATTGTCCAATTGTATTGCATCAGGACTACCTGGACAGTTTATGAAAAATGATTTAACTGCAATTAAAATCCGTGGTAGTACTTGGCTTAAACAATTAGATAGGTCACAAAATAATTTAAAAAAAGAACTAGAGGAAATTGAACTCGATCAAGAAACTTCTAATAAAAAACTAACAGTCTTCTCACTTTTTGCACCCTTTGGTCTACTTTCAATTGGTTGCCTAACCTGCCTGCTTATTTTTACAATTGAATTACTAATAGTACCCTCAAAATATAAATTTAAAATGATTGTCTTAAAAACTTGTCAATTTACTCGAGATAAAGTAGAGCACGTTATATCAAAAACTAAGTCCTTCTATCAAAATCTTAAAAATCGAAAAAGAATTCGTTTAAAATATAAAATAACAAAAGTTCTTTTTAATCATAGAAAATAGGTTAATTAATCTAGGTATAAAATATATAAATATTACAAAAATTTTAACAATATATTACAGGACAGGTAAAGTTGAGTACCATTCTTTTTTTTTAAATTGGCAATTACATATCAGAAATCATTAGTATACAAAAACCTAATGCTATAAATTAATACTTTGATTATTTACAGATACAGATAAAGTATTTTTTATGTAATCTAATTAGATTATTGCTAATTTAATAATACGAGTAGTTAATAAATTACCTCCCTAGTTAACAGTCTTTAATTTTTCTCAACATTTGCATTTTATATTTTTCATTTTTTGTTAAAAAGAAATGTTTAAAATTAAATTATAAAAAATTAAAAATATAAGTAGGTAAATATGTACTGTAACAACTGAATTATCAGTAAAATGAAATACCTAATAAAAATGTCCAAATATAACAAATAACAGGACAATGGTCAATAATTAAGCGTTTAAAATATAAAAACCAATTACCTAATATAAAGAATACTAATATATTAGATTAGTAAATGTTTAAATAGGAGAACTCGATTTTCAAATAACTTTTATCTGAATTCAAATGTTTGTAATTTGAGTTTGAACACAACGAACTTGTAATTTTTAAGAATGTGATGATGATAGTGATGAATTATTTTGCCTCTTCAGCCATATGATCTTTCAAATGCTGAATTAATTCAGATTTGTCAGTAAAGGGCATGGGACAATTTGTATATGGACACCTAAAGGAGTAGCTTTTTGTTGATGTTGATTGTGATGCTGAAGGAATTACAGTTACATTATTAATAGTATTGTTGTTAGTATTTTGTTTACCATCGGTTCTAATTTCTGAATCTTCAAGAGCAATGTGGTTGTGAGTTTCTTCATTTTGGACAAGATCCTTCACCGAATTATTATCTTCTGGATCTTTATTATTGATTTCTTTGGATTTCTCCCTTTCTGCAGGACTCTCATCTTTTGAAGACTCAAAATCCTTGGAATTCAGTTCAATATTATTGGAAAGATTTATTTCCTCAATTATAGAAAACTCGACATCATTGGTTTTCTTTAGATTTTCTGTGCTTATATCATAACCCTTGGAATTCAGTTCAATATTATTGGAAAGATTATTTTCCTCATTTAACGAAAACTCGACATCATTGGTTTTCTTTTGATTTTCTGTGCTTGTATTATTAAAACTTGATTCATTCTCATTTGAAAACACAATTTCATTTCCTAAACTACTAATGCTAAGAATATCTTGAATATGAGAATCATTTAAATGTGGATTACTCGTTATTTGAGAATTATCTATTTGATTATTCTTTTCTATACTGCTTTCAAAAACAATCATACATTTTCCATGTTTTGAAACTTGATCAATTACTTTGTCGAGTTTATTTGGACTTGCTGAGTACACAATTCCTTGGATATTTTGTGAAGCAATCTCATTTGTAATGCTTGAAAATTCTTTTAATTCAGCCTTTGTTTTTGTTACGAATATTTTATTAGATTCATTATCATTAACAATAATTGGAGTTGTATTCTTTGAAACTGTATTTCTAGATCTATTTGTTATTGATGATTTTTCGATAGAATTCTGCTTTAACTTTAATAATTTGGAAGTGGAAGCAGTTTCAACTTTTTCAATTTCACCTACAAATACAACATCACTTTCTTTATTACTTACAGTTTCATCATTTGAGGAACTAACTATTTCTAAATCACTTGGTCTAAAATTATTAGTTACCGGCTCTTCCAAAACTTCCACTTCCATTCGATTTAAAATTATTTCGTTACTCCCTTTTTCCGATGATACTAATGTATTTTTATCGTCAGTCCTTTGAGTTATAGTAGGGATATTCTTTTTTAAACAAAATCTTAAATGTCTTGGAATATTTTTGGAAGATAAAAACTTAAAACAGTTATGGCATTTCTTTTTTTCATTTTCTCTTTTAGAATTTTGATCGATTAGGTTGTCAAGTTGTAATTTTTCCTTTGATGGTTGAGTGACGAAATTTTTACCTTGTTTAAGTGATTTATTAGAACTAGTATTTACTTTACTTTTATGAATTTCTAACGAGGAACTTTTAGTACTAGGAAGTGGATGACATTTTCGATTACTTAGAATTATATCGGGTGATACATCTCTATCTTCATCTTTTGAATTTAATGGTTTAGGTGATTGTATTGGTGTTGACTTTTGATTACTTTTTTGATAAAATATTCTTTGTGATTTCCTTGAATTTATTGGTACAACAGCTCCATTTTCTGGACAAGTCTTTACTTTTGGTGGACTTTTAAGAATTTGACTTTGGGAATTTTCAAGAATAAGTTGATCATTTGATTTTGACGGTGAAACAGGAGTAGTGATTTCTGTTTTGAGAAATATTCTTTCTGATTTTCTTAAAAAAAGATCTGATTTTATTTTAGCAGAAGTTTTATTTCTATTCGTTTTCTTTCTAGACAAAACATTCATTTTTTGTCTATAATTTTGAGATGTTCGAATGGCTTGAGCTTGAACTGAAGTTTTTTTGGATCTATTTTTAAAAAGCTGCCTTGTTCTAATAGTTGGTTTCATTTTAAATACTTTTATCAATGGAATATAGTCCTCATCTTTACTATCTTCACCATTTTCCCCATCCTTCTCTTCCTGATCACTATCAAGTCTAGAAATTTTGAAATTTCTGGCTTTTGACAATTTTTCCCTATTTATCTCACGTTGCGACATTTTCCTTTTTCTTTTCTTGATGGACTGACCACTCTATAAAATTGAACAAGAATAATTATTTAATTAGTAATTTCAAGACAAAATGATTCACAAGAGTAGAGTAAAGTAAAGTAAAAGTAAAAAGTAATATATATGTAGGGTACCTCTGATTTGTTTGAGATTGATTGATTTTCAGTTGATGAGGCTTTTGTTGGAATAATTTGTTCAACTGGATATTTACGAGGCTAAAAAAATAA
>JAQIXA010003031.1:0-15391 GCA_034699045.1 Nanhermannia cf. coronata Gr-Ori-00579 | reverse complement strand
GACCCGCTCGGTTCCTGTGACTACATTGAGGGGTTATGATTGCAATAAGTTAGGTTAGGTTAGTTTTGTGGCGAAAAAGTGAATTGCTAAATTACCCATTACATAACCCGAGTGATTTACACGATTCCTGGAACCACATTGAGGGGTTATTATTGCATTAGGTTAGGTTAGGTTAGGTCTGTGGCGAAAAAAACCGATTTTTGGGATGAAGGAGTGGCCTAGGGATCAAACAGATGTGAAATTTGGAATCTCCATGGTTGAAAACCCCTAAAATGAGTCATATCGAAAATTCGGTTTTTTCCCGAAAAAACCGATTTCGGGGTGAAGGAAGAGTTTTCGGAGAATTCTGAGACGGGCATCGGAATCAGCGTAATTGACTTGGTCAAGAACTGCAATAATCTCATTTTCGGATTTCGAAAAATTCTTCTAAGTTCTTTTAGTCATACTACGTATCATTTAACCCTACCTACTAGTAGATTAGATTAGACATCATTTTATTAGTTTTATTTTTATACTACTGTATCTCTTTTTAAAGGCTTAAGATTAGTTAGATTTAATATAGGTAATATAAATAATAATAGTGTAAAGTAAAATATGCATACCTACACGCAAAGCAACTGATATCGATACTTTTGGATACTGATATTTACATTAACATTTACCTACTTATTTCTTAATACAGCATACAGAGTAGAAGGCTAATTAATATTTTGTATTTTTTAAGGTTACCGAGTTCATAGATATGGGTCGATTAACATCAAAGCAACAATCAAAACTTGGAGAACAACTGGCAAGGTAAGTCATTTTTCTCGAACTTTTACAATTTATTATTTGTCTTATTAAATATTGTTATTTTGTGTGTAGTGCTTTTTACTTTACAAAGTCGGCTACAATACAGAATACTTAGGTTTATGATTATGTATTACTGATGCTCAGATGCTCATAATACCTATGTAACATGTTGTAGTTAGTTGGTAGCAAATATGCAAATTAATAATGTTGTAAGTTGTATTTTCCCGATTTTGAGATTTGATATTTTAAGTTTCACACAAAAAATTTATTGAAAATGTTATGGATGATGGATTTAGAGCTTGACACTTGACGAACTCTATCGATTGGTATTGGTATATTTATGATGTTTATTTATTGTAAAAGAATGTCTTAGATAGTAATTTATAATCAAAGTACATATTATTGATTGTATTACGATTAGGAAATGATGAAAATGCACTATACTGGTATAAGGTATAATTTCCAATATACCAAACAACTATGCCTACCAATCAATAGATAATAGAACTCATCAAGCTCATCTATTTAGATTAAAAAATACATTTTCAGTAAATTTTTTCTGTGAAGCTTAAATAATCTCAAGAAAGAAAATGCTTTTTATATTCGATATTTGCTACCTTTACATATCTATCTACATCTACTAGGTACCTAGTTAATAAAGTAGCCGACTAGCAAAATTACTGCGACCTTCAATAAAATAAAATATATCTAATATGCCTTACCGTCTTACTAAATACTATTAAATTTTATTTTATATTTTTATAGAATGCATTTACACAATAAGATCTTATTGGAGAAGAAAGAGAAAAGTGAATCATTTATAACTTCAGGTTCAGGTTTTAAATAATTTGACAATGTTAAGTTTATATAACTAAAGGAAAATAGAGATTATTTTGTGAGAAGGACTTGGATCAAATGGCGAACCCACAAATAAATTCGGATTTGATGTTGGAACATGTTGTGGGTAATTTTTCATTTGGAAATCAGATTCGGATCGGGGTTTGTATCTGCAACCTTTCTTGTCTAAAATAAATGTTTATCCTGCTTTTAAAAAGGTATATAGTTCAAGATAACACTTGGAAAAATAGTTGGAATGAATTTTTTTGTCATAAATTACAATCTCAAGTAGATATGGCTTTAGAAAAGGTAAAACTTTAAAACAACCTATATATTTATTTTGTGTAATATTTTGAGCAATATTTTGTTATTTCAGAGCAATGATAGGAAACTATTAGACATTTGGCCAGTTTGTTTGAAAAAGATTGAATCAATTTTAAGTAATTTGAAAATTATTCCTTCACTTCTACATGGAGATTTATGGAGTGGAAATATTGCATCGAATCAATGTACTCAAGAACCTGGTATATATATTAATTTAAAAATTAACTTTTCAGTATTCATTGTGCTTGCTTATGCAAATGAATTTACTTAATTTTTCAAGTTATTTTTGACTGTGCTGCGTTTTTTGGTCATAGTGAATACGATTTTGGGATTGCAAACATGTTTGGCGGCTTTAGCTCAGGTAAAAAATCCTTTCCCTTATCAATATTTGTTCTCATTCAAATTCTATTATTTTATATTCATTAGAATTTTTTACAAGCTACCATTCAGTCATTCCAAAGGCTGACGGATTTTCACAAAGAGAGAAAATTTATGAACTATTTCATCATTTGAATCATTGGTATGGTATGAACAATTATAATTACTGTATCGTACACATACGTACTGATTTTATCAGTAATAGTAATGACCTAATTGTATTAAAATATCTCTTAATTGTTAAAAGGAATCATTTCGGGAATAGCTATAAAGGCGGATCAATTCGACTTATGGAAGTGATTAATCAAAAAATATAAAAATCATCGAATTGAATGCAACATTACTCGCTAAGTTCCAGCATTGTACTCTGTACCTACTTGCAATATTTTAAATTCTCTAATTTTTACAAATTGTCAAATAGATTTTATATTAATACAAACGTACCTATTACTATTACTATGTAACTAACTTGATCAAAACATCTGAACTGATATTAAATACTAATATTATTAATACAAGAAAAAATTTGTGTAATAATGATACATTTAAATTTAACTCTCAATTTATTAAGGCAATTATCGAAATTAAAACATAATTCTCAAAGAAATATTAAATGATCTATTTCACTTTACCTTTACCAATTTCTTATTTAGGATTTGAGAAATACAAAATATCTATCTACAAGCAAGGATTCTTTTTCAAAATACTAATCACTATACTTTTTTTTAGATCATTAATGATTAATAATTAATAAGATACCTAGTTATTAGTACAAGAAATTGGAACTTGTGCTATGTATGGCTGTGACAGTGACAGTACTAATACTAATCTGTATTCCTTTCCTGAATGAATCTTTAATTTTAATCCTATTAAGTAAAGGCTTAAAGGTATCTTCCTGCTGAGGATATCAAGTGCCTACCAATATATTCAAATCAAGGTTCAAATCAAGTAACTCGAAAGTAGAGTCGAGATTGAGATATAATAATGTAATTTTATTTTTTAAAACTATTAAAAGATAAACAAACAGAAGAAACGCGTATTCAAAAAAACATAAAACAAATAAGTTAATACAATTAAGATTTACTTAGCGTTAGAACAATGAAATTTTAAAACAAATTGAAATATTAATGAAATCATTTTTTAAGTACTTTTCTGTATATTATTATATAATAATCATAAATATAGAACTAGTACTTTATTAAAGCAGTCCTACGGACAGAAGATTTAATTTTAAATTAATTTAAATTAATTTTTGATATACTCATTCCACAGAGTCGAACTATTAAAAAACACCATCATCCCCGGTTCATATATTATTTAAATCTCGTTTCTCTTCAATTAACTTTAAAATCAATTAATAATTACTTTACCAAATTAAAAGAGTCTTGTCATTTAACTCTTTTGTCATGTCATGTCATGAAATTAATAATTTAAAAAATTACATTATAAAATAAACACGTTTTAAACACTAAAAGGCCACTGCTCTCAATATAAATATAATAATGTTGTTTTGTTAAGTATTGTTAAGTAATGATATACTGATATTTTCATTTTTTCACACGCCCAAGTCACCACAAGAAGAAGCTCAATCAAATCGGACAAGATTATGGACGAATTTTAGCAGAATGGGTGTTTAAATGTCTTCTTAAATTAGTAGAAATAGGAGCACCGCAGATTAAGCACTCATTTTTTAACTTTGCCTTATAAATTAATATACACATTATTATTCACTATATACTATGTATCTAAATCTAAATGATTATTAGCGAAAAAAAGAAATTATACCTTCAATTAGAACAGGCTTGTAATTCTTTTCCTTGAAAGTAAGAGCATCCACTTCAGGTTTACTTCTCGTATTACTATAAAAAGAACAATAATAAAGTACCCAATTAGTTGTATATAAAAAAAGATATGTAGCTTAGGCACCAAACCACATATTATTATGTTACATTTATTTGCTTAAATCTATTATTTACCTGCCATCCAAACCAGGATCTTCATCGATTCTAATTCTCTTACTATTACTTTCATTTTTCATACCTTTTCTTTTACTTCGCGAAGAAGTGTTTGAAATGCTAACAAAAACAAAAATAGTAGCTTATGGTTATGGTTAGTATATTATGGTTTAATTTTAATATGTAAAAAAGTACAAATAACAATTTTACCCGAATTGATCATCTACGTTACTTTTCTTATATTGAGGAATTTTGATAGTGTGTGTCATTTTATGACTTTTTAGTGCATCAATACTAGGTTCAGAAAGGATATGATTACAAGATGTGCATTCATACTTGATTTTATTATCTTCGAATTCGATTTTAATGTAATCATCAGTCCAATCATAAAAATTTTGACCATTATCATGTTTAATATTCGTTTCTAATTTATCTCGCTTGTCTTGTTCATTTCTTCTTAAACCCCTTGTAGCAGCTTTATTTTGATCCAAATGGTTTTTTCCTTGATTATTGACACTCACTTGTTGACAATTAATACGAGTTTTTTCTTGTGGGAAAAGATGAGATAAAGAACTATGATCTTCTTTTTCAGTATTTCTAATATAAAATTTACAAATCAATAAACTGGTTACAAATTAATAAAATAAAACAAATTAGGTAGTTTAATAAACTTACTTTTCAATGCCCGGTTGAGTTCGTTCAAGTTCTTTTTCAGGAACACTTGAATTATTTTGCATTCTTGTTATATCAACTTCCCCTTCAACCATCATTGTTTGAATAGGCTCAGATAATATTTTCAACATTAAACTTTCCCCACTAACATTAAGATCATTGGATATAATAGTTGAAGTAGTTTCCCCACTAACATTTAGATCAATATTAGTCGTACTAGGTAATGCATCATTTTTTTTCTTAAGATGAACTCGGTCATTATGTCGCTTAAGATTATAATTTGTGTAAAATGACTTTGAACAGTTTGAACATTCGAATGGTCTTATTCCAGAATGCGTATTATAGTGATACTTCAAAAAAGCAGGGTATGTTTTACTTAAGTTCCTGTTGCATTTAAGACATTTATATTGTTTCCCAATTTTCTCAAAATTGGACATCCAATCTTCTTCAGAATTTGATATATTAGTATTAGATCCGCTAAAGAAAAAAATACGATTTCATAATTTACTTATTTTAATATATTATTAAATAAAGTAAAGAAATATGATATAGGTATTGTATTTATTTAAGTACCCTGAAGTCTGAATTTCAGATTCATTGCTTTCCAGTACTTCATTAATTGTATTATTTAAATTAAGATTAGAACTCTCTTCAGATATAGAGAAATTTTGGCAGTTTTCAGATTCATCAACTAATTCGTTATTTTGTAAAGTTGTCGATTCGATTTCCATCACTTGATTTTCTTTAGAATTTCTCTGATGATTTATCTGATGCTTTAATAATCTTTCCCGTGCATGTTCTGATAAAACCATTAAGCAAGTTAGGCACTTGAACTTGATTCTTGATTGTCCAGGAACTCTAACTCTTTCCATATTATAAATAGAACAATCAAAAAGTTTTACTTGTCTAGAACTGAACAAATGAAGAAAAAAAAATATTAAATTTTTATCTACTAAACGAATAATAGGTAACAATTATAATTAGACATATCTAGTTTTTTTTAGAAAATACCTACCTATTTTGATCAGATATCGATGTCACATTCAAACTTTCATTTAAAGTACTAGTCTTCTCTTTCTTAATTTGTAAGCTTGAAAAGTTATAATAAAATATTTATATTTATCATGCTTAAAAAAAATAAAATTCTACCTTTTTATATCTTCATGAGTTTGTTTTTGTAAACTTGTGCTATGGGTTCTTTGATGAATTATTAGTCGATTTCGAGAATTCAAAGATAAAAAAACCCGTAAGCAAGTTAGACATTGAAATCGAGACTTTCCATTTATCTTTAATCTTTTCATATTGTATATAGAGGCATCGAAGAGAACAAAATTTGTTGGTTTAGATTTATAAATTCTCCTATTTCTTTTCGTCAAAACTCTAGATCCAATCGACTCAACATTTTGCATCTTTTTACTGTATTAAAAATAATACCAAAATAAATTCAAATTCACTCTTATAATTAATCAATAAACGACAACAATGAGGATAATTACTTGTAATTTACCTAATATTTTGATCTTCATTTGAATTTTTGTCAAATTTATTACCCTCTTTCTCATTGCTACATTGATCTTGAACTGTTGTATTCTTAATAAATGGAATTTTATTAATTGGTAATTTGTTTGATATTTCTTTGTTGATTCGACTAGATTTCCTACGAAGTTCCATTGAAGATACAATTTGATCATTCTTCTCATTCTTCTCTAATTTAGGATGAGTATTCTGATGACCTTTTAACATATTCTTCGAACCATTAGAAAATATACAGAGGCAAGATAAACACTTAAACTTGGGTTTTCCATTTATTTCAAGTTCTTCGAAGTTATATGCAGCCAAATCGAAACTATTTTTCAAGATACTTTTATTTTTGGATTCAGATTTCTTAGTTTTGGTCTGTGAAAGAAGATGTAATCTCTTTTGAATCCTCTTACTCTTATGCCTATAAATTGTTTTCTTAGTCTCGTCAATTCCTTTTTTTGCTATGATCGGCAACAAGCCTAGTTTTCCTATATTGATTTCTTTAAGAGACCTTAAAAATATATTTTTAAATTAAACCAAAAATAAACCACAAAAAATCAATTTTTTAATAAAATTACACATACTTTGAGGAGCGAGTCGATCTTGTATTTGTCAATGTAGAATTTTTGTTTTGTTCAACATCAACTTCTCTAAAATTGTCAGAATTTATTTTTAATAGAAATTTTAATGTACCCTATGATCATTATCTAGTTAAAAAAAAAATTTTTACCTTTTATTATCATCCTTATTAGATCCGCCATTAAAATTTTTGTCATCTAAAACTGCGGACAAATTAACAGACCGAGATCTCAATTTTTTCGGACTTGAGTTACGTCTCTCCCATTTGGTTTTTGTTAATTGTCGATTTTTGTTTTTACTGTCAATTGATTTAAGATGTATCGTACGAAGAACAGGAACAGATTTCTCATTTTTATCCCTATTACTAGCTTTCCTGTAATATGAATTAATTGCGTTAGATATTAGCTTGATATTTTAGAAATAAAGAGTAGTATGTAATACTAATAATAATATAGGGTATTCTACTTAATTAAATATATACATACCTACAAACATTTGAAATTAAGTCAATTTACCTTTTTCTAAGACAAAAAGTATTTTTCACTTCAGCCTTTAATTTTGTCTTTGTTTTTGATTCCAAGTTTTCGACGAATACATTTTCATTGGTCGTAGTTGTACTCACTCCTTCACTTCTACTATCGTAGTAAACACAATTTAATACACCATCTAAAACAATATTTGATGGCTCTTTGCTATTTGGGATTGTGATTAATGACTCTGATGATTCATCTGCTTCTGGCTGTTGCTGTTGTTCTCGTGGACTATCGATTATAATTTCGGCTCCATGATAGCTATTAAATAATTTAAAATCAAACAAGGGACAAAGATTTAGCTTATAAATATTGAATGTAATGGTAATGTTCGTACTTACCTCTCTCTTTGATTAGAAAATACTGACGGATATTCAACTTTACTTGAATTTTCATCTTCGCGATCAACTGTTGAATTACTTTCTTCAATGACACTACTAAATCTATAAATTAAATGGAAATTAAATTAAAAATGAGCAACCTAATAAATTACTGAATATGAAAATATAAGAAATCTTACTCGTTATTAGTATCATCTCCTTCCACAATTTCAGAGTCTTCAGTTGTTTCATTCACACTTTTACATTTTCTAATTTAAATTAAAAGACAAAATTACTATCAAATAAAAAAATTAACTTCAAAATTAATTCATTTACTCATTCTCATTGTCGTTATTCGATTCTGTTTCTGATTTATCATCGTTAATTTCAGTATGATTGTTAATATTTGTAGTATCTTCAGCTTCACATTGATAATCATAGCAAAAACTACGTACATTCTCGGCATCTTCGATTAAAGGCACACGTTTATTTGATTCCCCTTCAACCTCTGGTAGGTTGATAGAAATTTTGAAAAGATTGCAAATTTCCATTTTTCTGAAATGATTATCCATCAATTAAATTTTTGTAATATTGTACACGTTATAAAAAATTAACATGCATTATAATTATAATATAATATACCTCATTAATTTTCGTGGAACAGAGCTACAATTACAACAAACTTTTTGATTTATTTCTAAATCATTTTTGACTATATTTTCAGATTCATTTGTCAAAATTTCTGGAGAAGATTTAATAATTTTCTCCAAATTACTTTCATTTTCAATCGGGTCATTAAATTGAGTTTCTTCTTGATTTGAAGATGAACTATAATTAACATCCATTGAATTATAATTTTCATCTTGAGATTCTTGTTGACTATTTTTAATATGAACATATGAATTAATTTTAGAAATATCTTCAAGTTTATCAATGATTGGACTAGTGGTTAATATATTATTTTGCAAAACTAAACCATTCGCATCAGTATCCAATTCAATAGACGAAATTAAACTAGTTTTATTCTGATCTTGAACATCTGAGCAAGCTTTTTCAACATTTTCAGCTAAAGTCAAGTTGATTTCATTCTCATTAAGAATACTTGTTGTATCATTATTATTTTTAGTATTGTTCTCTTCTTGATTTTCATCAACAATTTGATTTGAAGTTAATATTAAAACATTTGATGTACTCATTCTTTTCTCATCGAAAATATTGGGGTTTGGAATACTACCTACAATTTCAACTTCAACTTGACTTTTATTCTCATCTTGAATATCCCAGCAAGCTTTTTCAACATTTTCAGCTAAAGCCAAGTTGATTTCTTTCTCATTAAGAATACTTGTTGTATCATTATTTTTAGTATTGTTCTCTTCTTGATTTTCATCAACAATTTGACTTGAAGTTAAGATTGAAACATTAGATGTGTTCATTCGCTTATCAAAAATACTGGGATTTGGAATACTACCTACAATTTCATTTTGACATTGATTCACTGAAGGTTGGAGGATTTCATTCTCATTAATTTCCTTAATATCTGTTTCTTCAATTATTTCATTTGACTCAACATCTGATTCTTCTTCTGAGTCAACATTTGTTGATGACTCATCTTCTTCATTTGGAGTGTCGACTATATCTATAGTATTCTCAATCTCGATAGAATCAATAAAAACAATATCATCCTCAGGGATTATAACAGCAGCCTCATCATTAAGATTATTTGATATTGAAATTGGCATTGGCAAGTCTCCGTGTTCATTTTGAATAGAATTGGTCAAAAGTTCATTATTGCTATCAACTTGATATAGATTAATCAATTGGTCTCGAATTTCAGGTAAGACATTTTCGTTTTTTGAGATATTAGCACCATTTAAAACTTCATTTTCTTCAATTAAATTAGTAAAACTATTAGCACGCATCAGGACTCTTTCTGGATTTGGAAAACTATAATTTAAGAATAAACAACAAAAATATACTAACACCAATATAAAAACGCAAGTTTTTAATTAATATTTTACCCATTTCCACCGTCACAATTTGCTCCATTTTGATGAATCAATTCTGATACTGGTGACATATTTTGTTCCATATTTTTGCCTTCAAAAGATTTTTCATTATTTACATTCAAATCAACCTCAAAAGCACTATCTTGATTTATTATAATAGTATTTGTACTTTGTTCCTTGTATACAGATCCAGTCTTGGTATTTAGTTTTCGAAGAAGTCTTTCTACCTTTTGAGATTCAATTTTTTCAATAGATTCTATAATCTCTGCTATTTCATTGTCGATGACTTTGTCGGGTTTAGAATTGCATTCAATATTGCTTATTGTTGCCACAAACTTTGTTTCTGGTATTGAAAAATTGTCAAGATTTTTTTCAAGATTTTTTTCAGATTTATTGTCGTTGTCGCTAACTTGACTTTCGAAGCTTGTATCGATAATTGATTCAGACTCTTGGTTTGAATTTGTAACTTTAGATGAATATTTTAAAACAGTTTCTTCAGATAATCTTGTAAGTCGTACCTTTAAATTTTTATATAAAGTTTTCTTTATAATAGCGAGTCGTTCATCTTTCGTCAAAATTTGAATTCTAAAAATTAATATGCATTAAAATACTTTTACTTTCTCTTTTATTATGATCAAAATTAAAAGCTTACGCATTTTGAACAGCTTTGGCATATTCATCGTGGTTATCATCTTGTTCCGCTTCAGCATAATCATCATCTGCATTACTTTCACGTTTATTATGAATAACAAAATGCCTTTTGAGATCAGAAGGATATCGAGCAGAAAGTGTTTTCAAACATTGCATACATTCATATTTCTTTGAAGAAACATTTACAAAATAATTCTCCCAATTATAAATATTTTTATTCTGATGAACATTTGAGACTCTGGAAATTCAAAAAATAAAAATATACACAAATATACACAAATGATAAACCAAATGTTTAAGTACCTTATAGTCTATATTGATATTGATATAAGCTATAAACAACTTACGATTCCATCGATTCAATTAGCTCCTGATTGTCATTGACATTTTGAAGAGGTGGTGGTGGTGTTCCAATATATGGATTAATATCAACTAATGGTTCTTCAATATCATTCTCTTCAATTACACTTGAATTTGTGAATTTTTCGAGGCTATAAATTCCATTCTGAAAGTGACCAGATTTTTTACTAAAGGCATTCGAAAAGTTCTCCAGTTTATTTGGATGATTAGATGGTAGATTATTCTCTGAAGGCATTACATTATGAGATTTTTGATGTCTCATAAATCTTGCACGTGAATGAAATGCGTAAATATTATTACAGGTCAAACATTTGAATTTTGTCTTTGTTCCGTCACCATCAATTTTAACTTTTTCAAAACCATACACTGAAGAGTCAACTTTAACTCCCAAAAATCTAAATAATTTAAAAAAAAATTAAAATATAATGTGTATAAAAACTTATTTTAATTAATTGAACCTCTTCGATGATCCAGATTTATTCAATTTGGGTCCATGTACTCTTTTTTTGTGTTTATTTAGATATGACTCACAAGGGAAGGCAGCTGAACAATTTTCAAAGTTGCAAATAAATGGTCTTTGCCCTATATGAATTAAATAGTGGCATCTTAGATTTGAAGGACGAGAAGAAATAATTTTGTCACATTTCAAACATTGCATTTTCTTTTGATAGTCATCTCCAATATTTATGAAATGGTCAACCCAATCATTTGGTGTCCTAAAGTATAATTTAAAAGAATAACAAGATTAAATATCATGATAATAAATTCATTTAATTACTTTGTATACCTAATATAATTCACTTATTTGAATTTGATTACAATTATGCGGCATGTGAGATGGCATATCAACATTTAAATATTTATTTTTAATATAAATCATGTTTAAATGAAAATGATAATGCTTACAAAAATATACTAATCGACAGTACTTATCGATTTACTTGATATATATATTTTATATGTGAAAATTAAAAAAATCTACTGTAATAATTTGTAAGTACATATATTATAACCGACTTTGCAAATCCCTAAAACATAATACCTACAGGAACAGATAACTCTACTAGGTATTATTTATAATTCAATTGGAATTTATTTTAAATATTATAATGTACTGCTTAAACCCTAAACATATTATTAAAATATAACATAATTATTTAATTCAGCCTAAAAATTTTTTAAAATCAAATCGAAAATTTCAATTTTCAAAAATGAATTAAATGAAATGACTTATGACCATGACCATACTTACCTAATAGTTGAAGTTGAAGGCTTAATGCAACCATCTCCATCTCCATTTCCATTTTTTCCTTTATTTACTAGACCAATGTGAGCACTTTTTGTAATATTTTGTGACAATGTAGAATTTGAATTATTCTGAATTTGAAGGTTTTTCTGATGGGTTCTTTGATGTCTTAGCAGATCAGAACGAGACTTAGCAGATGATAAAACTAAAGAACAAGTCAAACATCTAAATTTCAATCTGGCTTGTCCAGTAACTCTAACTCTTTCCATATTATAGATTGTGCAATCAAAATATACAACTTTTGATGGTCTAAAATAAATGAATAAAAAGGATTATAATATGATTATTAGGTACCTTATCTTATATAATATATTTAATAAAGGTTTATAATGATAATTGATCAAATACCTAATAGAAAATACAGAATTTAATTAGTATTTACCTATTTTGATCTGTGATTTCAACAGAATTAGATGAAGTATTATTTTCACTTGAACCAATTTGCTTGTTTTTGGCTACATTTCGTTTTTTCAAACTTGGGTTGTGTGTTCTTTGATGAATCATTAATCTTTCACGGGAAGATATCGATAAAACAGTTAAACAAGTTAAACATTGAAATTTAGATTTCCCATCAATTTTTACTCTTCTCATATTATAAATGGAACAATCGAATAGAACAATCTCTTTATATGATTTAGATTTGTACATTTTCTTTCGTCTATTTCTTGAAGCTGTAGATCTAATTGGCTTTAAACTTTGTACCTTTTTACTACTGTAAAAGAAAATAAAAAGATAAAAGTTTTTATATTATAATATAATTAATACTTAATACCGTAATCAAATAGAAAAAAGTAATTTAAAAAAAATTAGTGAGGATAATGCTATATCGTGTGGTACTCTTATAACTACCCGCTATTTAATTTAGAATGCCACTGCCACGGTATTTGATATCGTTGACATCTAATATCAATATCATATCAACATAAAATAAAAATAATAATTACAAACTACGATCGCAAATAGGTTCTTTGATCGCAAGTTATATTTTGGAAATGGTAAAAATACAATAATTTTTATTTGTCTTTTATAATGATAAAAGATTAGAGATGTTTCTTTAAAAAATATCGAGATAATTTTGATTACTGCGAATTATTATAACTTGATACAAATAAAAGGAAAAATCAGTAGGAATTCTTATTAAAAAATGCGCCTAAATATATATCATACTACCTACACATGCATACCCTATGCCTATAATCTATATTTAAATTCATCATTCAAAATATTCATGAAGATGTTTAAAAATAAAATAAATACTAATATTATTATTATTCTGTCAATTACCTTGTTTGCTTGAGATAGTCATCATTATCATTATCGCCGTCCTCTTCCCAGAAATACTGAAACTGTTCTAATAAATCATTGACCATTTTTCTATCCTTTCTGCGAATAAAATAAAAATAAATATTTTAACTTTCTTTCATTTTCATACTTCATTCTATATAGGTACCAGTTCATTGAAATTTTGCAATTTTTAAGTAATAAAATCAACAAAAACAAAAACATTGATGTGCCTGTTTACTGTTTGTAGCAGATCAGAAAGTAATTTGTGTTTTTTTGTATGAAGATATAGGTCATTCATTAGTATTAGATTTAATCTAATAAAAGGTGTAGGTAAAATCTTAGATATAGAATTACTAACTCTAAATCGGTTTCGGAGCCGGAGCTATCATATTCATCGTCAAAAACAAAATCAGCATCTTGTCCATCTTCATTTTCAACCGCTATTTCAACCTTTGGTGGTGATGGTGGTGGTGGCGGAGGTGGAGGTAATACATGATGTGTTGCCTCGTGCTTTATCTACAAAATACAAAATCATAAAAATACAATACAATAAATAAAAAGTTTTTCGACATTCATTTTATGTTTATGGCATACTGAATAATAATGGAGCCGTACCTTACCTAACCTAACTATCGACTCAAACTTATTTTAATTTCATTTTGTATTATTTTATTAATATCATCAATCATCATTCAAACTTACCAACTCGTTAAACTTGACACAGATCTCTGGACAGTATCGGCATTGTAACTTACTGGGACCAGCCTCGTGTACAGGGAACATTGTCAAATATTAACTGTCAAATCCTCATAATTTGGTCCACTACGCCCTTTTAATTGTTTCAAATAGTTTTAACTCTAATTATAATTAAAATAACACACAAATAAATAATACAAGAAAAATAAAAGCTTTAATAAATAAATCAAAAGCCAATTAATTTTTTTTGCCTCGATTCCGATTTTCTTCGATTAAATTTTTTAATAATATAAATATGGTTTTTGAAATTGTCAATTTAGGTCTTCAGATTTTAACCCTTAAAATACAGATTATATTCTCTGCAAGAAATTCGGGGTACTTTAAACATTTATAAAAACCTTTTGGATTTTGAACTTTGACTTTGAACTTTGAACTCAATGAATTTAACCTGTGCTATCGAACAGCCAAAATCTGGTTTCTCAGAGCCAGATTAAAAGAATAGACCATATAATATGTAGGACTAGTATTAAATGTTATTAACAATATAGGTGTAATAATTCTATAGATCGGGTCTATGTCTATTTAGAATTTAGAATTAGATTAGAATCCAAGACTCCAAAAGTCCAAGACTCTTATTAATCTTAATTTCCAAAGTTCATTTAATTCATCTCTGAAAAACCCAAATTTTCGCCAAAGTTGAGCATGTATATTACTTATTTACATTTAAATTTGGTCTTTGGTTTTTTTTTCAGACGTCAATTATCGAAATCTAAAGAAAGAATTGATAATGATCTTACAATAAGTAAATAGTCATAGCCTCTGATTCTGATTATTTTTCTTTTAATAACTAATGGAGTTGTACAGTTATAGTACTTATAGTTGTTCATTTTTGTTTAGGTTTAGATTACTGATAGACCGCCTTAATTTTACTTATTTGATTAATAATAATATAATTGGGTCATCAAAATTACATATTTGCTACATATTTGTACGTACGAGTATTTTAACTATGCCTATTACCATTACCATAAGAAAATAATTTCCTCGTACGCTTACCTAGCCTAGTTATATTAAAGAAAGAAGTGATAAAAATTCATCAAAATAAACATAAAAGTACCTCAAGTAGTTTTGATTTGATTAAGAGCAAGTTTAATAGGTCTCTGTAGTAAAAAAAAATTTG
>JAQIXA010003030.1:0-15402 GCA_034699045.1 Nanhermannia cf. coronata Gr-Ori-00579 | reverse complement strand
AAAATAGTCAAGCAAAAATTCTTAAAAAATGTTTAAAAATTGAAAAGGTAGTTTTAAGGCCAAAAATATTTTAGGTTAAATAGTCACCTAAATTGCTAATTTTTTAAGTTTAGTTACCTAAAACGCTAGTTTTTTAGAACCTTTTTAGGTACCTAAACTAAACAGGCATTTTTAACAACCTAAAATCCCTTGCCCTGGAGTAAAATGTAATGTAAAATGTAGGATATTATAGCGGATAGGTAAGTACCTCACCACCTGCTCCTACAACTAATGATTTAGATGTTTATTAGCGATTGAATTGAATTGAATCAAAACATAGTTTAAAATGTAGGTAATTGAAATTAGAGATTTGATTGCCTACTAGAATATGAATTATGAATAAATGTATAAAAAAATAAATAAAGAATAACTTTTTTAGAATGATTTATTAAATTCTTCATTTTAGAATAATTTTAATTTATTTTTTTATGAGTTTTAACTTAATATTTAAATGCGTTTTTTTAGTTTTTTTTGTGGGTCGAGTTATAATTGTATATTTATTAAATTATTATCGTAGAGTAAATTATTAAAGTTAAGGTTCTTCGATGAAAATTTAACCTAGGTATGTTAAACAAGCTAAATAGACATTACGTATAGATTAAAAGACATTACAAATTACAACTTACTTTAAAGGTAATTTAGGCATTTTAACTTTTTTTCACTTTTGCTCGCTTTTTTCGCTAATACTCGCTTAAAAAATTATTAATTTAGAATTACACAAACGAACAGAACAAATTATAATTAACATTAACTTTTTGAATGTAATTAAATGATACATTTACATTACCTATTATGGTTTAATAAAAAAAATTGAAAACTACTTGAGCTCTAATTCTAACCATAAATCTAATACTAATAAATGCTAAATTTTAACATTTACAAACATATTTTTGAAGGATACGGATAAGTATTATTAAAATTTAAGTAAACTACTTCTCTTTTTTATGAAAGAAAAGAATGTTAATAAAATTAATACCTAACTAAATTGTATAAATTGTAAATGCTAGTGCTATACATTTTCTTTTATAATTATTTGCTATAAAAAACTCGAAACTACTTAACTTTTACAAAAAATTGTACAAATATCTCAATAGAATATTGTATTATTTATATGGGCAAATATAATTATTAATAACATAATTAAACTCTAATACAAATACATAACAAGGATTCCTATTAATAGGATTTACTTTATTTATACAACAACTTGTAGCAACAATATAATTTGCCTTCGAGAGCTATATAATCCTCTCTAAAACATTTCGTTTTATAAACAATAAATACCTAGTAGTATTTAAAAACTTGTGTTTTTTGAGACCAAATATTATTTATATTCTACCTAAACCTAAACCTATATTATTATTATGTCAAGTCAAACGAAAACAAATGACCAGAGATTTCCTAAAAACTTATAAAACTCGATAATTTACTTTTAATTACTAAATTATTAATTATATACCTAGCTAACAGTGAATCATTAGATCTAATTTAAACTCGTGTCCAATTTTTAGCTTCGATTTGAAGATATTTCAATTTTAACGAAAAAGAATTTTTACTATATACTAGTAGGTATGTATTTATACGATTATTGCTAACAAAAATTTTTTAAAAATAGATGCAATAAATACATGGGTGTGTATTTGAAATTAAAAAGAATTTGTAAAAAAAATTACTACATTTCAGTTTCAGTTAAATATACGATTACAGCTTCAATTTAAAAAATTTATATTAAAAGATTAAGATGGGTAGTTCGAGTTATTAGAGTGATGATATTTGATATATGTATTAGTAGTAGAATGAAGAGTAAAAAAAGTGACATTCTTTCTTACATAATCCACATCTTTATTCAGCATTGTACTGCCACCATTCTTTTTCATACCCCTCATAAACGTGATCAAGCAAGACCTGTCGACGGCTTTCGCAATAACGATATTTATCTTGAACCTAACAAAAAAAACAATCAATAAAATATAATACATACATAGGTACATTTAGAGGAATTAATATTCATTTTATTGATCTTTACCTTTTGTTTGATATCAGCTAAATTTTCAAGGGTGATGTCCCGTTCAAGATATTCGGAGAGTTTCTCAGTCGCAGATTCCAAATCTCTCTAGAAAAACACATAAAATGTAATAACCAAGTTTTTAAAAAGCCAGAATTTCTTCTTTTTTTTCTTACCTGGTTATCTTCAAAGATTACCGATTGATTATTTTTAATTAAATAAAAAGCGAACACGTAGGTACTAGAGAGAAAAATTAAACCACATTATATACCTAATTCTAATTATATCTTTGACACAAAGTCAAATAATTATTCTGTATTTTAAATATAGAAAAAACAACTTACTACATTAGAGTTTGTCTACATTGACAAAGAATGTCTACAGCCTAAAAATAAAAAGAAGGTGGATAATTTTACAATAAATATAACCACTAATTATGTATTTTAGAGATTCATTCTTACCTTTTTTAGAAATTGGACTTCAATCCAAGACATGTTATGTTGTTGCATTTCTTCCATTTTTTCTTTTACTGATGCATAAAGTTTATGCTCAAACTTTAAACTTTGCATGTGATTCATATATCTATTACAGTAGAACAAATAGCGCTGAAGAGCTATAAAAATGAAACAATAAAAATATGATATATGTATCACTATAAATTATAAAACTAATCCTAAATATACTATAATGGTAAAGATAAATGTGTAGGTATAGCTTACCTGCTCTGCTAATCTGTATAATAAAAATATAAAACAATTAACAAAATCACAGCAAATTCAAGCACTTATTTTTCTATGCAATATAATGACTAATAAGTTCTTACACCTACTTCTTGTGCGTCCCTGGCTGCTTTTGCTTCAGTTTCATCATATCGATTGCAGTTGTACCAGGATGATCCATGTGGCTCCCAAGGTCCAAGACACACCCAACAGAAATCAGCTATAATTATTTAGAAATTGTTCAATGTAAAAAAAAGTTTTCATCAAAAAAATGAGTACCTAGGTAGTATGTAAATAATAGATATCTAATAAAAACATGAATATTTTACCTTTGCAATTTTGATTTTTGCAAACCATATGGTTACACCCGCCGTCTTTTTCAATTGTGGCATTACACTTTGGACATTCTTTCGTATTTGCTGCAATCCAATTTGATGTTTCTGAATCGTCGTCGCATTTTTTGAGCCATTTCTTTAGATAACTGCATTTTACAGGATCATGACGGCCATTACCACATAAAAAGCAGAAGGTAAATCCGCAATTACACTAAAAAATAAAATAAGGTAATTGACTGGATTTTAAAATTTATAGGTTTACATACAGTAACTGGTCTCCAATCTACCCATTGAACTCTTATCGCGTTAGTGCAATCAGCATTTGGACACCATCTTAATAATCTATTACACTATTTAAAAAATATTCAGTTTTATAATATAGTTATGTAATATAGTAATTTTTCAATATTTTAAAAAATGGCATTCTAAAAATACTTACTTGTACAAAACTATTAGTTATTAAATGTTGATATTTTAGTTTCACTTTAGGGTCTGTGACAAGCATCAATGCTGTGGCGTCATCAACTAAAATTGGACAACTAAAATTGAATGATAAAAATTAGATAAGGTAAATTTATATTATTTTTAAGTTTGAATTCATATTTTATTTACTCACCCATGAGCGGCACATGCTATAGTTTGTCCCATACCTTCTTCCATAATTTTAGTTGTAAGATATTCATTCCTAAATATAGCAGAGAAAAAATCCATAAGTTGTGTTGCAATTGCAATTGCAATAGAAAACAGGAAATTCTTTAGTAATATGTTTTGATAACTAACCAACAAGGTTTACAAAACCTATGGCCGCATTCCATTTCGTACATCATCTAAAAAGAATTAAATAATTAGTAATGCTCATATTTAAGTTAAAGTTGAATAAAAAGAATTACCGAAGAAGGTTTATGAACAAAACAAATTTGGCATTCTTCAGCACCTGCAGCATTAGAAATTGCAATAGTAGAACGAGTACGAGTGGAGGGATTAACAACGTGAGCGTCTTTAAAAAGTTGCTCTTGATCTCTGAAAAATAAAAATAAATAAAATATAAAAATTCAAGTTAAAGAATAGGTTTCTTTCTAAGGATAAGCTAGCAACTATGATTCTAATTCTCACTATATTATAAATAACTAAAAAATTAAAATCTTACCCATCATAATATGCTTCTAATAATTTTTCTTTATCCCATCCAAAATGATTTAACAAAGTTCTTAATTTTGTTGGTTGAAGCTGAAGGATTACATTAGCATCTCGGATAGAATCAATCATATGTTGAACTATTTCTTCCGAAGAAAGTACAACAAACGGCTAAAAAATTACAAATGATTACTTAGATTTTAAGAAATCTATTCTGTGTTTAAGATTGTCATTTCAAAATAGAAAATACAAAAATAAATTTGATACTTACATATTCCTCTTCTACATTTCTATCATTTTGACCATGATCTTCACGTTCCATAGCAAACTCAACATCTTCTCCACTAGATTCATTCCCTGAGTCATCGTACTCTTCATCAGAATCCATATCTCCTTCCTCAGATGGTGGACTTTTTGAAGTAGATGATGTTGGTTTCTCTTCTCCTTCGTTAAGATTGGGATTTATTGAAGTACTTGGAGACCCTGATGATTTTTTCTCTTCTTGTGAACTATTCTTTTTACCTTTTTTAACTTTTTTACCTCCACTTTTACCTACTTTGACCTTGGACTTCTTGGCTGATTGTGGTGATTCCTCTGGTGTTTTTGTACTTGAACTTGGTAACTCTGGCGTATTCTCCTCACTCAGCTTCAACTTTTTTGTAGATGTGAGGGCAATTTTGTCAGTTGGTGTCGAGTCTGTCGATGGGCACGACGACTCCTCACGCTCACGTTTGGGTATTTTACTTGATGATGGTAAGGCTTTACCTTTGTCCTTGTCCTTATTATCACTGTAAATAGACAAAAAAAACAATAAATTAAAATCATAAATGAATCATATGAATAATGTCAAAAATCTAGCTCTAAACTGCTGAATCTACATCTAAAATTTTATAAATTTACCAAACCTAGCATTATCATAATCATATGGCCCAAAAAAAATAATACTTTAGCACTACTAAAATAAATTACTAATCTAAAATCTAACGCCTAATCCTGATCCTTTATGATCTAACCACATACCTCAATCACTAATCCAATAGTTTGCTGACACACTAAAATCAAAATCAAAATGCACATTTATAATAATGCAATTGAAACAAGAGAAACAAGAGATTTTCGACATTGACCTATAATTGTATTGTGACGTGACCCTTCCTATTTTAAAAATCTAAATCTAAATTCGATTTACTAATGGATTAATGATAGAAACAAAGGAAATTGAAATTACCTTACCTTTTATAAGTTTGCACACAACACCTGACCTGACAAATGCTTCAGTTATGTATAATTAGTCATTTAGCATTAAATTAAATATTTATAAACTGACGGATAAACTTTAAAACACTTTTAACAAAAATCAAAACTTTGTAAAATTACACTTTAATTACAATTAATTTGGGCAGAGCAGAGAATCGTGCTTTAAAATCCCAAAAATTATTTCAACAGCTGAAAGAACGTAGTCGAAATATTTATTTTTATAAAAAAAAGTCCTTGAACTTTTTCTATACCTACCTATATCTAGGCTATTGTATAGTCTGCATCTACCTATATTGTATTTAATTTAATTGTAATCTTTAAATTGACATAAATGTATATTATCTTAACATTTTGTAATTTTGTTTTAATGTTAAATGCTAAGTTAAAGTTAAATGCAATGCAGTTAAAACCTTAAGTTAAATCGTATTCTGTCTGTGTGTCTGTGTGCCTTGAGCCTTGTGCATATAAGGTTCCATTTCTATATTTTCATATATTATGTAGAAGGTAATAATAATAATATGGCCTATACATATACGTATTTATGCCGATATATATGTGTATGTGTATAGCTATAGCTAGCATGATTAAAATAAGGCAATAGGAAAGTAGGCGCTCCTTCAACTTTTTTTTAGCGATAGCATTTTTTTTGTGAAACAAAGTAAAATTTTTTCTCTAAAATTGCAATAAATATAATTTTATTAGGTATTTAAGACTATGATTTAATGATCATGTTTCATTACTAATTAAAATGGCATTTTTATTTAATACTCTAGTACAAATACATAATTATACTAAAAGCTTATTTATCAGGTAATTTTGTTCCGGTATTTTAGAGGTAGAGAATCAAAATACTTTTAAATCAGCAAGCTCATATTTTAGCGACGAAATTCTTAATTGTCTGTCAATGGCCATTGAAGTGGACTAAAAGGTTACCATTCATAGGTATAGGTATAGAAATAGAATGCCATGTCCTGCCCTATGCTTTCAAATGTATTGAAAATGACCTTACTACTTACTCTTACTTTGTAGCTGGAAACGGAAATGTTATCTCTATTTGATGCGTTAAAGGGCATTAGGAAATTACTGGTCATTTGACCTTTCTAAGGTCACTTTCTTTGGACATAGAGAGATAATTTTTCCTCTAATTTTTTTACAAAGTAAGCTCTGGCTCTGATTTAAAAGTAATCAGATTCCTGATTTCTAAAATTCCGAAACCAATTTACATAGCTATTTAGTTAGTACAAAAATAAATACTTATCATCTATACTCTTATTTTTCTATGTATGTAGAGTACATTAAGTTTTTTAAACTAATTATTATGTTTATACATATGATATTTAAAAATAAAATCATCATTCTTTCAATTCTATTGAGCAAAAGAGTAGAAATAAATAAATTAAGTAAATGTTTTTTGAGGAGAGATAAAGTATAGCGAGAGGCGAGAGAGATCCAAATATTTATTAATTTATTTTTGAAGCTATTTTTAATGATGATCAGCATCTCCATTCATCATCCTCTTCCTTCTAGTTTCAATTAAATCAAAATAACTTGAGTAATTTTGTAAATGATTAGCATTCGCTTGTTTCTTTTTTTGAGCTTCTATTGTCTTCAACTTGTCCATTTTAACCTTTTCATAGTATGAATGAAGGTTTTTTTGTAGCTGGAAAAAGAGCTGTTTATCTTTCTCCTGGAATGCTTCATCAGTCTGTTCACTTACATCATCGAGTACTGGAGTTGGTGTTGTTGTCTCTGGGAGAAATGATTTCAATTCACCAACTGGTCTCATAACTGATACTTCTCCGGTAGCAATATCAATATAGACTTCAGGTCGAGGATCAGATTTTGGATCAAGGAGTGTTTCTACAGGTGTAGGTGATGGTACTACTTGTGATTGTAATTTTTCTCCAGGTTTTTTATTATTTCTAGTTTTATTACTTTCTTTAGTTAATTGTTCAGCGATTTCTTTATAGCTTATATCTTCCCCAATCATCACGATAGGTTTTGATTTCTTCAAAATATTTGCTGATCCTGATCCTACCTGATCTTTATAAGGATGTCGATTATTTCCAGGAGCAACTTGACCATAGGCTTGTACATTCAAAACATTCGATCCCATATGGAAAAATCTTGTAATATTTGTCATGAGGGGTAAGGATGGTACTTGAGGTAAGCTTGGCATTTTTGATAAAATCCCTTCTTTAATCTCACTAGATGTGGATTTGATCTTTTCTGGAATATATTCTTGAATTTTTTCCATAATTGATTCAGTCAGAGTTGGATCTGAAAGTGATGGAATTCTCTTATTATTACTTATAACGGTGTACTCTTCTTCGTCAGGCTTGGGTTTTTTGTCCAGGATTTTGTCCTTGTTGTTACTACCTCTTATCTTAGTGTTCTTAGGTAGTGGAGGTGGTCGAAGATTAGGAATTTTATTACGATGATGTTGATGTGTAAGAAAATCATTACGCCTCTGATTTTGGGCTTCAAGCATTTGCTTATTTCTTTGTTGAATCTCCTCTAGTTTAATCTGATGTGCCATTGTATTCCTCCTTATAAAACTATCATTAACTTCTTCATGTGTTGGAAGCTTCTGTCTTTGCCTATTAAACATAGCAATTCGTTCAGGATCAGTTGGACCCGGAATTGAAGCTGGTCGTTTAGCTGAATCTTGATTATTTCCACTAATTCTTCTTCTACCAGGTGGCATTTGGTTATTAGCATTCATATTCATGTCCATTCTATTATTATTTGCTACAGGTCTTGATTGTTGCTTATTTTGTGGTGCTTGATCTTGTGGATTACCCGGACGACGATGAGGCTGTTTTGGTGGTGGCCGATTCTGTTGCTTTTGTTGAGGTGGCCGATTTGGCAATGGTCTATTTGGTCTCATTTTAAGAACGGGTCTTTTACTATTAGGTTTTTGCGATGGTTTTTCATCTTCATAATCGTCATCATCATACTGTGAATCATTTTGATCTGATCCATCGGCATAGTCATCATCGTCATATGTAGAATCATCTCTTCCTGCTGAAGTTTCATCATCTATTGGAAGACTACTTCTTTTAAAAAATCGATTTGTACTCAATTTTTTATCCAAAGTTTTAGGGACTCTGTTGTCCAATAATTTCCTTCTTCGAATTCGCCTTTCAATAATAGGTTGTGGACGAAGTTCAGCAAAATGTTGATGTTGATTAGGTTGTACCATTTGTTGTTGTTGTTGTTGTTGTTGTGGTTGTTGTTTTTTATTTTGGGACATTTGTATTAGCCATTTCTCATACTGCGTTAGTTGTGAATTTGGGCTATGAAGCGGATTTGGATATCTTGGGGTTGGATGAGAAGAAAATCTTCTATTGTTGTTGTTGTTATTGTAAGGAGATCTATTGAATCTATTGTTGTTAGTATTGAAATAAGGTCTAGGTTGTTGTGGAGGAAGAATCATTTGCTTTGGTCGATTTTGATAAAATTCTCTTACTGGGACAGCATAATCATCGAGCATTTCACCAGATCTCATTTCAATAACTGTTGGTGGTGGCCATGGCTTATCTTTAAAATTCATTGCTTTTCCATCAACAGCAGCAGGAGTTTCAACTTTTGAGTCCTCTTGTTTCTTACTCTCAATATTTTTGACGTTAATTACATCTTCTAAGCCTCTACTTTGAGTTAATTTTTGAACAAGGGGGATTTGAACAGATGCAAGTGCATTTTGTTGATTTTGATTTTGATGATTGACTTGAGGGATTTGTCGAGCTTTCACTTCATTTGGCAATGGATCTGTAAATAACTGTGGTCCAACTTCCCAAACAACCTTTAAAACAAATAAATCTTATTAAGTATCTAGATCGTTATATAGTACAGTATGTACAAATAAATAAGTAAATAAACCCATAATGTCCCAAACCAAAATGTCTATATCAGCTAAAATAAGTTCTGAGGATTTATATTTATTGATATTTCTGGATATATGTATAAGATAAGAAACAGTGTCCGCAAAAAACTTTATTACGAACATGGTGTATCTCAACTTATGTTTGAATTGCAATAATTATATCTGCTAAATATTCTTCAGTTAGAAATATGGTGTTTAGAACTTATTTTTAGCTGATTTACAGTATAGATAGATCTAAATTGGAACATTTCGGCATTGGCCGTGGACCATTATGGGCTGGGATTTGGGAATGAAAATCATACATAAACTGTATCTGTATCTAACTTATTAAAGAAGTTTGACTTACTTGTACATCTGCATTTTCTCCAAGTCTATATCCTAATCCAAATCTTGTATCAATACCTATTCAAAATCAATATACCATTTAGATTTTTGCTGATTGATATTTCATATAATTAGGTAAGTACCTTATTAAAATTTAAATATTTATAGGTACCTCTAACTTTAGGTCTGGATGGATACGGATTTGCAACAACTGAAGCCAGATTTGCTAAGCTCTCAATTAATCCAGGATTTTGTTGTAATCCCCCATTACTACCGAGTAATGCTAATAAATTTGGTTGTTGAGCACTTTGTTGTTGAGGTTGTTGAAGTAAGCTTGAAAATAGATTATTTGCTGTAGAAGTTTGTTGTCCAAGTCCGAGATTACCAAGTGATCCGAGATTCCCCAAAAGTGATAAAAGTCCATTTACTTGATCACTTGAAGCAGCGTCTAAATTTAATCCAGTATTTTGAAAACTTTGGAAATTTTGAGCTGATTGTTGTTGTGGTTGTTGTTGTTGATTTCCACCACCAAGACCAATAAGAAAATTTGTCAATAAGGCAGCTTGTGCAGCATTTTGTGCTTGTTGCTCACTTATTTGTTGACTTTTAGAATTATCAACAAGACTATTAGCATTTCCATTACCTCCTAATAAAGCATTCAGAATAGATAATTGTTGAATTGCTCCAGTATTATCATTAATTTTTTCTGGAAGTAATTTAGTGGTACTTTCTGGTGGTCTCGGTGTTGTTGGCTTCATAGTTGTAGTACTTGTTGTTGTTGTTGGTGGTCTGACAATTTCTGTACTTAATCTACTCTCAGACCGCCCCTCAGTCACTTCATTGTTATAATTATCTGGAATACTAACCTTATCTATAAGTGAATTCAATAAACTTAATGATTGAAGTAATTGTTGGCGTCTTTCATCCATTGAAATTTCTGGAGTAAGGGGTGGTAACGATTTTACAGCTCTTAAAAATTCCATCATGGGTTTCACTTTTTCTGACGAGAAAGTTGGCTTTGATGTTATTAATGTTGGCGGTTTTGGTGTTGTTGTTGTTGTCGTCGAAGTTATTAAAGTTGATGTTGATGTAGCTGAATATGGATGCGAACCGACGAGGTTTAAAAGACGATAAAATTCCATTGATGAAAGGTTATCCCCATTTTGATGGAGTGTTTGAGATGGCACGAATAATATCACTATAAATATTTTAGAAAAATATCTTTATAGTAAACTCGATTTTGAAGTAACTCAAAAATACATATTCATGAATCAAAATATACATTTTTGGAAGCATTAGATCAGTAAATTTGCTTTAAAGTCAATTTTTATTTCATTTTGTGAGAATTTTTTAATAAAATTCATTTATGTATGTGTTGGAATATGACTGATAATAATGATAGTTCCGAACTTTGAAAAAATTTTGAAATTTATAGTTTAATGGTTTCAATAAGCCAGTGGAGCACCTGAAATTTGCTTGCTTATATCTTGTTCTGATCAATTCGAACTCTGCCTATGAACTTGTATACTTTTTTTAGACTATTTTTAGACTTTTTTTAAACTTTTTTAGACTCATTTTGGGCTAAATTAATATGAAATCAAAGCAAATTTACTAATCCAATCCAGTACTTAATGTATTTCAAAAATATTTGCAAAATTACCTGAAATAATGGCGATAAGAATCACACGAGGATTAGAAAATCCAAAGTATAGTTGATCAAGTTTCATTTTGTTGAATAAATTATATAAGTAATGTAGAGTAGAATTGAATACAAAATGCTAGGTAGGATAATTACTTATTCTTGTACTTAAATATGCGCTTTTAATTACTCATAGAACTATTTAAAAAACTTTGCAAGTTTATAATGTTCTTGAACTAGAAAAAGTTAAACTTTAGTTGATTACAGTAGAGCTTAAGACAAATTCATGGAAAGGGGGATAATGAGAATAATTAGTAAAACAAAACTTGAACATTCTCCATTTTATGCATAAAATAAAGTTTAAAGTATTGAAAACTTTATTACTTGGAGTTCTTAAACTAAAAAATTAGCTAAATTTTAAGTAACTTTCAGTTTCATGATTAATAATTTGAAAGATTCACTTTTAGATTTAGAATCAAAAATAATTGAAATATCTGTATTATAGTTAGTAGTAGTAAAACTTGATATTAGAAATTGAAAGTTAATTCACTATACTGTGTACATTAACGATATCAAAATCCAATTATTAAAGAAACCTTTGGGTAAATAATACTCAAAAAACACAGAATTTCACATTACAATTACACTACAGAATCTGTCGAGGGTATAATGGTTATTTGATATTTGATTATGACAAGACTCAACTTTTGATAAAAATAGAAATTTAAATGAGATGAAAGTGAGTTTTATTTTACTGGGAGTTCCTATTCTATTCTAAAAATGTATTTTAAGACAAACAATTGACTTTTCGACTTTTCAACAGGATAACAAAAAATAAAATGAAATGTCTACTATAATTGTGAGTCAGTTTTAGAGATATTCTATATGATCATAAAATCAGTTAAAAGTTTTAAAGTTAATAAGTACTTATACATACAGGTGAAATACACGTTATAAAGTTCAAACCTGCAAAATAAGCGAAATCGAAAGGGGGTTTTTCTGTTACTTATGACGAGTATTAATATTTGTATATGCAAAAAGTTAAAAAGGTAGCATAGTATCTATGTACTAGTAGTGAAAACATATTTAAAGAATATGAAACTACCTACAGATACATATATGAGAATAATAAGTCAGTTAGTTTAGTTATGTTTACCAGCTTAGATCTTCTAAAACACCTTCAACTTGGCTTTTCAGAGATTGGCCAAGTGGGTCAGTAGGAAATTGAAAGAGAGAGAAGATTCGTTTTCTTTTCAAAGTACATACATATACTCGTATGTATGTATGTATTTATATACCTAATACCTAGGCACATATACTAATACTAAGGTATTATACACGCACTCATCCATTATTATCAGTACCTGCTGTATTTGGGCAAAGTATAAGTAAATGCATAAAAATATAAAATAATAATCATTTTTTTTAAACCGTACTTAACTTGTACAGGTAACTTGGCTTGGACTTGAGATATATAAGTTACTTCTTACAATACATATATGATACTTATGCGAATAAAAGCAATTTACAATTACAAGACTAGTACAGTTACTTACTAGAAATATGAAATATGTTATACATAGATACTTTTATGTATGTATTGTGCTCACATATGAATGCGTATAGAATTCAGCAGAATTACCTACTAACTATAGATTGTAAGACTAATAACAAAATATTTTCCTATTACTTATTAGATTTAGTTTAGACTTGGACATCGAGATCGAGATACGAGCTTTACAATTTGCAATATTTTGTAGCTTTATTTTTTATAGTTTTTTTATAGTTTTTTCCTGCAAAATAATGCAGAAGAATGCAGATGGCTAGGTATCATAATTTTTTATAAATTCAAGGTCTAATGCAGTTCTTTATAAAAATCACGAGCAAATGATTTTACTTTTTAATTTTCATTAACCTCTATTAATAAAAGATACCTAGAATGATTATCAATTAACTCGAGAAAAAAAGATAGACAAAAAGACAAAGATCTAATATCATTCACAGAAAATGTTTGAATTTTAATAACCTAATAAAATCTCGATACTATGTATGGCAATGGTAATACTCGTAACAACAGCGGGCAGAAAAATGTCCTATTATGTATGTATTAGATATTTTCTGAACATAAAAATCTAATTTAGTGATACAATAATACATTTAGTGATACAATGATATCAATACAAAAAGTGAGTCAAATATCGTAAAATTTCTATAAAAATCTTTTCAATTTAAATTGTAGTGGGCCGCTTATGACTTTTAACCATATCTCAAATTCTATTAATGGTAAATAACTACAATAAACTTACACTAGATACATGATATTTAAAAACAAATTTTGTATAAACTGCAACAAGGTCAGGAGAGAATGAATAAATTTTACCTAAATTAGTTTAATTAGGTGATTTAATTATTAATTCACTTGATAAGAGTCCTAATTATAAGAAATTAAGTATGTAGAATTTTTTAAATAGCTTTCTTTGAAGACAGAAACTGTTGTATTTTCTCAAGATAATAATATGGGTCGTTTCTTTTCTCGTGCGAATCCTGATACTATTATGAACAATAGCATCTATTTTAGTATACCTAATAGCAAGTCTATTTATTATTTAGTTATGATTGTGCAAATCTTATGAATGATTTTATCTAATTCCCATTTAAAACAATATAATACACAGTCAAGTCTAATTACTTGGGACTAGTTAATAATACAAAGTCAACCTAAAATACAAATAAGATTTTAACCTTTTAGCCTTGATATATCGAATTTAATTTTTGAGTAAAATACTCAATTTATAGGACATTTTTTATCTCTAATTTTTATACTATTTCTAACATTGTAATTTCTCTCTAGTTGAGTTTAAAATTAAAAACTAATAATAGGTTAATGCTACATATTTGTACAGATTAGATATTTAAAATTGGTTCATTATATTTTCCTGTATACCTACTTTTTAAATTCCCTTTGGACACATTATTAATAAATCTCAAGTTAGTTTAATCTAGGTAATAAAAATAGCTAAAATAAATGAAGTTCTTTGTAATGAAAAGAAAAGTTAAAAAATATCTAGGCACATATCTTACTTGTAGATAAATAATCTAAATAGGTATTTTGTGAATGAAAAAAATGCTGACGCTGACGCTGACGCTGATATTTTGATAAAGTTGATTCACTTTTCCTTTTACCTAGTATGTATAAGTCATATAGCCCAACTTTTACAATATTAAATATTATAAAAGAAAATAGTTTTGGTTTTAAAAAAAAAATTGAACTACCTAACTATACTGATTGTAGGCATTAAAATGTTGGCACAGAAATCGCGACAGGTTTTTACTTTTATTTGGGTTCAAAAGTAAAACTGGTCTCAAAAGTAAAACCGCTTTCGATTTGACCTACTGAATCGAACAACTTGAAAACAATTATACGTAGATATGGGGTATCTTTTTATATGAATCTGTAGCTACTATGTATATGTATTATATTCATAGCTTAACTTCTGTTTGATCTTAAGGCTAAAATGGACATGTACCCAGATGCAAATTTTACAAGAAAATTAGTATTTTATCTTGAGGTCTTTCTACTTTTTCTAATGCTGTTCTCCCCTATAATCAATATCTAAAGTCTAAAGTTTCAAAAAACTTAAAACCTCACCTCACGTTACAACTACATCTGAGGTTTTGAAATCTGAAATCTGAGATTAACCAATGAATTCGAAACAAGTGAAAGTTAATGGATTACTTGAATTACATTTAAGTATCGTAAATAAAAATGTCAACAAATGACTCAAAAATTCAAAATAATTTCAATTCTTTACTGATTCCTTTAATAATTATCATGAAACCCTAGTTTTGTGTATGTATTACCGAATGCAAATAACCTATCTGTATTTTGTATAAGTACCTATTAGGTTTTTTGCATATAGATCAAAGGTATCCTCTAGAATCCTTTTATGGCCTTTGAAATTAATTATAAAATGGGTTGGTAGGTATGTACAGATAGGCCAAGAAAGGACTGGATCCTTTTTAACCTTGAATATCTATAAAATGACGCTAGTTAAAAATATGAG
>JAQIXA010003029.1:0-15405 GCA_034699045.1 Nanhermannia cf. coronata Gr-Ori-00579 | reverse complement strand
GTTAAATTTAAGTATTAGTTAATGGAATTTTGTTTCAAAACTTGTACCTATATATAGGCACTGAACCTTAAATTGACCTCCATTGTTCATTTCTCAAAATTTCTATGTACAAATAGTTAAAAAAATTAGTTAAATGGAAAGCTTTCGGACTTCCCCCAGGTTACCCCTACCCTACATATTGCAATTGCACTCGTAATTAGAATTAGTACATTAGTAAGTACGTAACTTTGAAGTTCGTATTCGAATTTCAAATTGGCTTTTATTTGATGCAAAATTTCCAAATGCAATACTGATGCACATCAAAATATTTTAATATTCCAATGATCAGATCACCAGATTCTCTTGTTCTTGTCTTGTAAGAGCTGAACAGCAAGGTACCAACCATAAGTATTAGGTATGAAGATATAGGTATACCTAAGTAGAAAGTGAATATTTTAGTGCATTTTCATTCTAATAATTGGTACAATTAAGATTCTACATACGAGTACTACGATAACAATAATATACCTACAAGTAAATAATCGTATAATAGTGGTGCAGGCTCAAATGATAAGAAATAATAGCAACAAGTGGCTTAATATGACCCTTTTAAAAGATTCGATTTTGACCATTACTCATTTCAATACTTCAATATTCAAATTTTAAACAGAATTTTAATTTGAGAGTTTGAGACTAGTCACAGTACTAATACTTAAATAAATAGTACCTACCTACTGAACCCACCTGCATTTATATAAAGATTGACTGTGCTGTGTAATGAATAACCTAGCTAAATTCTCTCATCAAGCAATGACAGAGATTGACAATTGACAAAGAAAAAAACCATTTTTAATATTTGTAGTTAATATATCTATTATATCATATCTTTATAGTATAAGTCGTACTTATGGCTTAGGTATGTAATTTAATTCAATAATTTTCATATACTCGTAGATTCGTAATCCAATGATAAGTAAGATTATATAATAATATGAATGATCCTAGATTGAAATTGATTATCAATATTACAACCTATTATGTATGGTATAGTATTCGTATTTTTAAAATACCTACTTTGGTAAAGGATAAGGTCTTGTAAGCCTATATGTAAATAAGTGTAGATGATGCAATTTTGCTTCAAAAATAAAGATTAAAATTAAAATTAAAATTGATGCAATCGAGAGAAGGATTGACATGCTGGATATATGCTCGAATGAACATTATTTTTTATATTAAATATTTATAAACTGAGCTGACTAAGGTATGCACTATGAGAGCCCAAACAATGGCAATAAATAATAAACCTTATCCTTTGTCTGACTTAATTATTGTCATTATGAAATTATGAAGAATTAAGAATGATATGATTGAAGTATTCATGTCCATTTCTAATCTCTTATAAAAGACACAAGATCACATCTTTCAATATTTTTATTCACACTACAAAATACTCTGACTTAATAAGCAGCTAAGCCTATGTACCATAACCATACTCGACTCTCATTCATATATATATATTCGCATAAGTTAAGTATGAAATTCTCAGATTATAAGCTAGAGCTATTAAATAAGATTTTATCAGGCAGACCATAATTAGGAAATAAGGAAGGAAAATTAATCTGTATCAGACTCGAATAAGAGAATTTTTTTCCAAATAATACCTAGCTATTAAAATGTTTATTTTTGCCGAAACCAATTATCTAGTAGGACACTAAACTAAAGTAATACTTACCTACTATTTGTAGGTAGTAGGTGCTAGGTACTTTCATTTTAGGTAGGTATACTGTATTTATGTAAGGCAATTTTAAGGAGTAGGCAGTAGAGAAGTAGAGAAGTAGTTTAATTATAAAAGTCCAAAAGAAAAATAAATCAATTTGTATTTTTAAATTTCAGATGGAAAGATGGACTTTTTCTACTGATAGCTTGGGGTTATTTCATATTAGCCTACACAACTGCCAATCCTCAAGTATATCAAAAATTTGAGCCAAATCCAACAAAATCGAGATTCAAACGACAAGACCCGGTCAGTTTCTTTCTCCCGAACATCACTGAAGAGGAAGTAGCAGAGATCATTAGACAAAGTGAAGAGAATATCAATCAGAAGTTTAACGTTTTCGAACCAGCTATTTTCAATGGGGGTAAGAGGAAAGCAAGTACACACTTACTGATACTTTAAGATTAGTACCCTAAAAGTACTACTTGACATACCTAGACTCTTGATCTAGGTATATACTTACAACTTACATAATCCTTGCATAAAAATTAATGTCAATATCATGAGCTTATCTTTACAGATACTGCAATTCTTAAATATTGGTCAATATATATGTACACCTTAAATGTCATGTTAGTAATGAGAAATGAGTCATGGTAGGATTTTCCAAATCTTTCCAAAGCGCTTCAAGCTATAATAATACCTAATACATAATCTAATATTAATTAAACATTTTTAACCAGTCGTGATTGAGGTGTATAGGTACTGTCTGTATACTTACTTTTTTAAACATATTCACATATTCATTTTAACAATGACATACTCCTAATGTACTTGTAAAGTTCATATTCTAAGAATATTTTATTCTTAGAATGGTCGAACAATTCACAATCAGATTCAATTTCAATAACAATAAAAAATGTATACATTGTTAAATGGGATTTATTGGGAAAAGTCATAATATTTGTAGGTCATATACTTATGTAGTTTAATAAAGTCTAGGTCTAGTGTATATTGCAATTGCAGTATACTTTACATAGGGTACTATAAAGGTACCTACTAGATAATTTTCTTTAAAAATTATTATTTGAGATTTTTTAAAATACCAACTAACTACAACTGCAAATACAAACAAAAATAAACTAGACTAGAACTAGATTTTTTTAATAACTGATATAAGTTCTCATGAGTTTTATTACCTTATGGAAAATATTTCTCAGCAATAAATCCATTCAATTCATTTACAACAGGCGAAGCCACCATGCTTTAATTACAAATATGCCATGCTATACAAACACAAAAATTGCTATTTAAGGTGTGTGTTTTAACAGTAAAGTTAAATCATAAAAGTAGATTTTAATATGATTTTCTTGAGCAATAAATATCTTGGTAGGTATAAGGTACTTTTATAAAAATATAATTAATACGGATATGAGCAATGAAAGTGAGAGCAAATTAGTAATTTGAAGTGTGAGAAAATCAATCAAAGATGAGCTTGCAATTTCTTTATATGCACATACAGAATATTACAGTACAATATAATATGTACCTACATATCGTACCTACAGATTACTAGTGTAAAAATGTGCCACATACCCCTTTTGTATTATTTATTTATTTTTCTAGATGCAATGAGTGCAAGTTGATCCATTTTAATGCTCATAATTACTGATAGTAGATAAAAATTGCAATAAAAAATAGATAAATTATGAATTCATTACTCGAATTAAATTAAAACTAATTTTGAGAAATGAGAATGCACGCAGGTAGGTACTTTTAATTAAAAATTGCAATGGAAATTGCATTTAAGAAACAAAGGTAAGAGATGAGGGTATCTATAACCTGTAGAGTATATATATATAATGAAATATAATTTTATATTTTTTAATTAGGAGCACATCATTCACCTGGATCTGCATCTTGGTTTATGTCTGCATCACACAGAGCAAGTCCAATTACCCAAAATATTTCAAAGATCTCTTTCCTCTCCGAACAAGTGACCAGAGTTTTGGCTCAAAAGTAAGCCTTTTTCAAAATACTCATACTTTTGTAAGTAATGCATATGCATACCTACCTAATACCTACATAATGTTAAAAAACGAATAATGTACCTTAGATATATTCAAATGTGTACTTTTATTAGAGGTAGAGACGATTTTTCAATTTTTCAATTTTTCAAGTTCAATGTCATATTTCACAGATAATCACTATTTAGATTTAGAGAGTTTATAGCCCGATATCTATCTGATAGTGGATAGTTAGCATTCTTAGTTTTCAGAAATTCGAGATCAGTTCAGTATCGAAAAATTGAACCTCTGCCAGTATAAAGATCCTATTGTATAACGCCCTAATGTCAGTATTATATTAGTACAAGAAGGTATACAAATGTTTGGCTTAGATTAGAGGAAAAAGCTAGTACCTATGTATTTCAGAATCAAATTAAATCAATTTACTATAAGCAATATTCAAAAACCTCGTATCTGAAAATATTAAATCTTTTTTTAAAACCTGAATGTGAATATAAATGGATGATGTATTGATAGTATCTAATCGAAAGTAAGTATAGTAGGGTACTTACTTTAGTATTTGTAATCCTTCATTTGAATTTGAAATGATTTGAAATATCTAACTGTGTACTGTGTATGAGTAATGAATTGAGTCAGAAATTAAAAATGCTCTGATTGGTATAGAACTAGTTTTAATAGCTTGTACTTCTATTGTAATACTACAAGTAGATAAATAAAATAGGTAATCCTAGGTATAAATCTTTCATATATGCAAATACTTTTGATTTTTGATTTATCTCAATTTCATTTACAGCCTAGGTATATTACATAACCTGATTGAATGCTTTGATTGAGATACTGTAAAAAGATGGATATGAAGAGATAACTGATAAAATAATTAAATTGAATAAGAAAGGTGTAAAATTTTATCTGATTTAAAAATATTTTGTTCTCGCGACCTTACACAACCCATTATTCCATTTCATTTCATGACTTAATACCTTTTTGCACTTTTCTAATCAATACCTACTAGGCTAGTGCAAAAATCACAGTTGTAGACATGTTCAAGAATTATCTCAATTTTTATGTCTTTGAAAATTTAATTTCTTTGAGAAAGTCTTGAAAAGTCTACTCTGTGCATTTTTTATTTCATTTAGGATGTCTTTGAGTTAGAGATGCTGATCAAATTAAAAATTTTTAATTTCTTCAACTCTAAAGAAATTATTTTAAAAGTGTAGGTGTAATTATATTTTTTACATACAAGTACATAATATATGTATGTATACATAATACATATAGGTAGAAGGTGTGAGTACTGAGTACGTAGGACTGAATGAATAATTATATCTTTATTCTCCATTATATTTAAATTTTAAATCCCCTTTGTTGTTAAACCACATTTAGACGAGTTTAGTCCAAATTATATTTTTAAAGCTGTGTAATTAAATACTTATTGTATTGTACATATTATATAAATCGTAATGCTTATACTTATACAGAATAGTAGTATGTAGTACCTTATGTATGTTTATGTATGTACTAACTACTAAAGTGAAAAAGCTTTTTTTTAAACTTTTAGATATGGACTCTCACGCGAACAAATTGCTTACGCTCTCCCAAATTTGGACATTCGAAAGTCTCAATTAAGCGAGGAATGTCCGTTAAAAGTCGATTTTCCTTGTCAGCCCCGAAAATACAGAGCTTACAATGGATACTGCAATAATGTTCAACATCCACGGTGGGGATCCTCCAATATGAGGTATCTCAGATACCTTATGCCGAACTATGCTGATGGTAAGCAAATACTAATGCACTACTGTGGATTTTGACATGGATTTTTCTTATCCCATTTATTGAAAAATAGGAGTAAGTTCTCCAAGAGTAGGTGTCGATGGGAATTTTTTGCCCTCATCAAGGTCTGTTTCTATTGGAATTCATCGAGATTCAGATCGACCTCACTCACATCTTATGGCCTTATGTAACTATGATTAAAAATTATGATATATGAACCGTATAGACGTATCTCAAGTTTCTAAGTATTGCTGCTATTATTCAATTTTTTGTCAAATTATTTACATTTTTAGCTGCAGTTTGGGGTGAATTTATCTCGCATGACTTGGTCCATACACCACAGATCATCGGCTACCAAGGATCTTCGATCAAATGTTGCGGTGTCAGTTTTCAAAATTTCCATCCAGAATGCTACCCTATTAGGATCCCTGAAGCTGATCCATTTTATTCCCGTGTTGGAGATCGATGTCAAGAATATATTCGGACTTCGATAGCACCTAGAGTAGGCTGCACTTTAGGTGAAACTTTTAAATAGCATCTATCTAAACTGTAAAATGTCCAGTTTTTGAGTTTTATTTAGATCTTTACAGATATTTTAATTTTTTATGCAAAAAAATTTCCAAATAACCCCAAAATTTTTAATTTGATTTACACTATTTTAATAGAGCACTATAAATAATTCGATGTATTAAAATACTGATTATTTCCAACTTCCACTTCCAACCCTTCTATCTCCAACCCTCTATTTTTGATAATCTTTGATAATAATAATAAGGGGTCTATTCAAATTTAATTGACAATGAGTTAAATAAAAATTATGTATTTCTTTTATCTATCTAACTTATTATAATGTAATTCTGCAGGTCCTCGAGAGCAAATCAATCAAGTCTCGAGCTACATCGATGGCTCACACATTTACGGAATATCTTCAAAGAAAGCAGAGGAGCTTCGTTTATTCCAGCAAGGTCTTCTGAGGACTCAAGCTGGTCCAGGTGGAGAACTCCTACCTTCGAACAGGAGCCCTCGCTTCTGCCGTACAAACCCAGGAAACTTTAGGTGAGCCACATTAACATTTATATAGATACCATCTTGACCTTGCATTCATTATAAAGGCAAAAAAAATATTTTTTCTGATTTAAAGATGCTTCAAGTCTGGTGATATCCGTGTTAATGAGCACTTGGGCCTAGCCTCCCTCCACACCCTTTGGCTGAGAGAACACAATCGGATAGCAAGGGGCCTCTCTGACATAAATCCCCATTGGTCGGACGAGATCATTTTCCAAGAGGCAAGGAGAATCGTCATCTCAGAAATCCAGCAAATTACCTATAACGAATTTTTACCTGTCGTCCTCGGGCAATCTGTGGTCACAAGCTACGGTCTGAATTCGCAAGCTACCGGATTTTTCAATGGATATGATATCAACACTAATGCTGGAATTCTTAATGGTTCACCTTCATTTTTACATTATACATTATAGACTTGCTTAAGCACTCTACTTATGTAGGCAATGCAATGGCTTTCTCATTTATATAACTTTTGTTAGTACGAGTAATAATACTATGTATTACTAATGGCAGGTACTACTATATCTACAACTTTACAATAAGCATACATGTAATTGTAATACATATTAGGTATCTAGAAAAGTATGTTTAAAATTAAAAATTTTATCTTAAAATTCAGACGTAAGATGCATAGGTACTTACAATATAATTTCAACCTCAAACTTAAAAAGAGGTAGTTAGAGATTTTTCGTGAATGAAACTTTATAGATTTGTGTATTTCATAAAGAATTTTTTAAATATGTTTTTTATTTAAATTACAGTGCCTTACTTTGACTTTGGGAAGTTCTAAATAATATGATACCAAATATATTTTAGGAGTTGCAGCTGCATCACTCTGGTTTTTTGCGTCACTAATGCCGAAAACGATGCCGTTTTACGATGAGGTGAGATTTCTTTCCTATTTCTATTTTCATATTTAATAGACTTATCCTGGTATTATAATATCTACCTAGGTAGTAAAAAATCATTCACCCCTAAATTCCATATGTGGTGTGTGTCTAATCGATTTGCCTAGTTTCAATTATATGACTATTCACCGTGATTATTTTATGTTTTTAGCAAGGTCAAAAAGTTGGCGAGAAGAGCATCGGTGATTCTTTTTATGCTCCCTTCGAGTTGTACAGGGATGGAGCTTTGGACCAATTACTTCGTGGTCTACTCCGGGGAAAAGCACAAAGCGAGGATCAATTCATCAATGAAATTATCACTAACCGAATGTTCGAAGATCCTCAGACAGGTAGCTAATTCAGTGATTTTTGCCTTTAATTCTAAGCTACGATATGTGTTATGTAGTAGTGAATTGTAGTAGGTATGCTTTTTAATTAGGTAGGGTACTAATACTATAAATATGTAAGGATGTATTTACACTTCTTTCAGGTCTTGGCCTAGATTTGGCAGCTCAATTAATCCAACAAGGCAGAGGTAGAGCTGCTCATTTTAGATTTAAACTGCAATCTGTTATAAAGTGAAATTAATTATTATTTTTTTAAATTGAATAGATCATGGAGTACCTGGTAATGAATTTAAACATGCATATTTTTCAAGATTGAAAGGTTTAAGGAAGTTGATAAAAAAAATTCTGATTTTCTTGAAAAAAACATAACTGTTGTTATTTATACTAATAAGTTCTCTATATCTAACAATAAGAATTACAATACAATAATTGTGTTTACTATATAACTAGGTTAAGTTGAAAATTTTTTTTTATACTTTTTATTTGTACAGGTTATGTGTTTTATCGTGAACTTTGTGGACTTGGTAGACCATTAGAATTTTCCGAATTAAATGGAACGATGTCAATTGATACCATTAGTTCTCTAGAAAGACTTTACAAGTATGCCATTAGATTTTTTCCAATGGTTCTCTATGATTCATAAAAAAATCATTTTTCTTTCTTTCATAGAGCTGTTGAAGATATTGACTTGTTTACTGGTGGCCTATCAGAATTTCCTCAGTAAATTTTTTTCTATTCGATCCTCTGCAATAGAGGACTTTTGATAAATATTTTTTGAAATTTGATTATATAGAGAAGGAGCAGTTGTTGGTCCCACGTTTGGTTGTTTACTTGGCTTGCAATTTCAAAAATTAAAAAAAGGGGATCGCTTCTGGTATGAGAATGATATGCCCCCCTCTTCGTTTACATCAGGTAATATTGCTTTCACTCTTAACTACCTAATAGGTAGTATCTATCAGTAATATATACTTTTTCAAAATATTTAAAATTTTCGCTCAATTTTACAGAGCAACTTCAGGAAATCAGAAAAGTAACGCTGGCTCGTGTCATATGCGATAATAGTAATGCAGTGAAAGAAGTTCAGCCAAGTGTTTTCCTCGATAGAGATCCCTTTCTGTAAGATATCTATATAATCCTTACTCTTACTACATAGGTACTTCTTGTATACTGTAGTAATATATTAAGTATTTTAGAAATATTTTTCAATTAAAAAGTTAAGAAAAATTTGTATTTGATAAAGCAACAATGAATTTAGAGCCCGCCTAGCTGAATTTTTATTTTTTAATACTTATAATATATTTATACTTTTCTGCCTGTGTCCTGTGTTATCATTTTAGACATAGGTTTTAGCTAATACTATACTGTAGGGATTAGATTATTTTGAAAAGAAAAATCATGTCTAGAATGTTCTTTGTTTTTGAGTATAGAAATGCTCCAATGCACTGTGAAGGAGATGCAATTAAGCACATAGACCTGAGAAAATGGTTATATGATCAACCACAAAGAGCCATTCCTTCCAATAAACTCCGAGATGCGATTCAAAAGGCCCGACTTGATATCTCACTTTTACACACTCATGAAATGGAATTATTTCAGCAACGTATGCAAAAAATACATTTTATTTTATTTTATTTTATTCTATTTTTATACAATAAATCCTTTTTTTTTCTTTTTAAAGACCGAAATGTCGATCCGCGTTCTCCGGCTGGTACAGCTTTCGGATTTAATAAACCAAAAATCCAAGCTTTAGAAATTGCAAATACCTCTTTGTAAGACTATTATTGTAGATATTATATCCTACTAGTACTAGTATTGGATAATACCTAAGACTCTAAAAAAACAATAAATTTCTGGATATGAAATACATTATATTCAATTCAATCAAAAAATTCTTTTCTCCATAAAATTCTAGCATGGAATTTACAAAATATAAAAAAATTATATACCTATACCTATATCTATAATATCAGTATTTATTTACGGATATTTAAATCTTTTATGAACCTACCTTACTTTACAAAAATAACTTATCCAAAAGTTTACTTTAATAATTTCATGATAATTTTTAAGGCATTTAGAATATAAGATCTCTATTCTAATCTAGGTAATTGTAATTTTATTATAATTTTCGTATGTTTTATATTTTAGCCTACTTCAGTTTGCCACTACAAGGTTTCTAAACGGATTCTTGCCAAATAGGTTTCTGAAAATATTACAATTATTTATTGCCTATTAGTACCCTACATATGTAATAAATATCTTAAAGATAAAGATTTATTACATATTAGTCTAGTGTGTACTCAAAGAAATGAGCAGTACCTAGGTACCCTATATAAGTATTAGTCATAAATTATAAATTATAAAAATTGCATTCCTAAACTGTTACCTATTTTGAGTTTTTTGAGACAAAAAATGGTTTTTTTAGTGGTGAATTACAAGACCGAGAGGCGTCTGCTTCAACAAACCGAGAAATACGAGAGCTTTTGAATTCTCTGTCGTCCATCGATGTATCAGCCTTGACAGATTTGCCCAAAAATCAGAAATGTGGTGAACACGATTTACCGTGTGATCATACATCGATATTCCGCTCAATCACCGGCTGGTGCAACAATCTTCAGAATCCTAATAAGGGGAAAGCGCTTTCGCCTCTTAAGAGATTTCTACCTTCGGATTATAATGATGGTAAAACTCAAATGATGATGAAACTTTTCAACTTTTTCTTGCCTAACAGTATTCTATTATTTAAAATGTACATTTACGTATTTAACTTATACATACGATAGTTGTAGTACTTTTTTAATAGACAACTACCAAGTTCAGAAAAAGTTGAAAAAGTTTATGATTTCTTCTGAATTTAAAGTTTACTTACATAACGTAGGTTTGCAAATTCCCCGAATTGAGGGCATAGGCGGTTCAAAACTACCCAGCTCAAGACTCGTCTCGACAGAAGTTCACAATGATATCAGTGTTCCTCATCAGAGATACACACTTTTACTCATGCAATATGCCCAAATTTTAGACCATGATTTAACCCATACACCAATGAATAGAGGTAATACATAAAAAGGTCAAAGTTACATAATATTATGATTTATCAAATACCCGTAATTTTTTATTTTTAGGGTTCGGTAATTCAATCTTGGATTGCCATTCTTGTGACTCTAAACTTACTTCTCACCCTGAATGCTGGCCCATTGAAATCCCAGAAAATGATCCTTATTTCCCATTTAGAAATGCATCCACGAATAAGCAAATATGCCTTCCGTTCACTAGATCTTTACCTGGTCAGCTTACTTTAGGTAGGAAATGTTAATTAATTTTTTGTCAAACGATAAATTATATATAAATAGTAAACTATAATACATTAATACTTTTTACAGGAGAAAGAGAGCAATTAAACCAAGTGACGGCATACGTTGATGCTTCACATACATATGGATCAGGTAGGTACAGTACAGATTACAAATATTTTATAATGCTGGCATTCGGAGTTTAGAAGTTCGTAGTACGAGGAAATCTGCTACTTATTGTTAGTAGCATATATATGAACAGATATAGTATATGAACCTTACGATTAGTATATGAACAGATTTCACAATCCTTTTAACAAATGACTTACTGATATTTTTGTATTTTAAAAGTTTCATTAGGTACCAAATTTTTTAATCTGATCCTTAAAATACTTTAGATTTGGAATATTTTTGATTGTAAATATTAATACATTGTCAGTAGGGCTACTGATAATACGAGTATAAAGTTCCTACTAATACTTACGTACCCTACTCATATACTGATAGTTATGTTTTATGAGAAAGTCTTATTTGTATTTGTATTTATTTTATTAGATATTTGCGAAGCAAAGAAATTAAGAACATTTGTAGGTGGTAAGATGAATGTGACAAAACATCCAGGCGGTCCCAATTTAAAAGATTTAATGCCTCAAACCCCAAATAACCCAGAATGTAAAGCACCTTCAGGTCATTGTTTCGAAGCAGGTAGAGTATTCTAGATGAAATAAAATTACTGATCTTAAAGCATAATAATCAAATTTAATTTTATCCAGGTGACTTGCGAAGTTCAGAACAGCCAGTTCTTGCAGCAATTCATACGGTTTGGCTTCGAGAACACAATAGGCTGGCTGAAGAGCTATCCCTCAGAAATCCACACTGGGACGATGAACTTTTGTACCAACAGGCCCGTAGAATTCTGTCTGCCCTCACCCAGCACGTGACCTATGCTGAATTTCTCCCCAGAGTCCTCGGATGGGACTTTGTCCATAAATATAATTTGGAATTATTGTCTGAGGGGTATTTCACCCAGTATGACAGCGAGTGTGATGTTTCAATTTTCAATGAATTTGCGACCGCCGCCTTCAGATTCGGTCACAGCCTCCTGAAGCCGGGTTTCAAGCGATTCTCGCATGACCTTCAAGTCAAAGAGCCCTCCATCCAGTTGAGACACACTTTCTTCAATCCAGATATTCTTTATAGGAAAGGAATGGTCGATGAACTAATGTTCGGTCTTGTGAATACTCCCATGGAGTCACTCGATAATTTCATCACAGAAGAGGTCACCAACCATCTTTTCGAAGAGAAAAAAGTGCCAGTCTCAGGTATGGACCTGGCTGCACTGAATATCCAGAGGGGGAGAGACCATGGACTTCCAGGGTACAATCGCTATAGGGAAAGTTGTAACCTCACAAGGGCCAGAGACTTTGCAGACTTGAAAAATGAAATCCCGCTCAGGCTAATCGAGAAGTTGAGAAAGATTTACAATTCTGTGGATGACATCGACCTATTTCCAGGGGGGTTAGCCGAGACTTCAATACAAGGCGGGGTCGTGGGGCCGACATTTGCCTGCATTATTGCCAAACAGTTTCAGCTACTCAGACAATGTGATCGCTTTTGGTACGAGAATTTCGAACCTTTGACTCGATTTACAGCAGCTCAGCTGGCAGAGATTCGGAAATCTTCTTTGTCGAGACTAATTTGTGACAACGGAGACGAGATCGTAAACATCCAGAGATCTGCCCTTGACGTTCCTGAGCCTTTCCTGTTAGTCCTTTGAATAACATTGCCCCATTATTTTTAAGTAGATATTTATGCCCAATAGTATATATCTCTTAATATAATTACTAATTACATATATGTAATTATAAGTAAAAACTGTACCTAGTTCTTAGTTGTATAAAGTAGTACTAATCATCGTAAGTACTACATAATTATTTGAAGGGTACCTAATCTAGTACCCTAATGTTAAAGCATATTCTTTGAATTTAAAAAAATCTTATATTCAAAATATGATTTTTAGAATTTTTATGTCGTTAAATGTATTTGATAATGTTCTTTAACCATAAGTACTTATCTACTAGAATTTTTTTCTAATATTCTTTTACATATGAACTATGCGAGTAGTAGACCCAATAAAAAGTTGAATATATATGGTATCAAACTACATTGTGTAATATTTAATAGCATTAATGTACGAGTATATTCTTTTTCTTAGAAATCCTCGAGTTCCCTGCAATTCTCTGGGCCAGATCAATTTGGATCTTTGGAAAGATCGAATTGACTGTCAAATGAAGGGTAAAAATATTAGTCTTGGCTCGGCTGAACGAATTTCTCCATGTGTAATGTGCACATGCACGAAAGAAGGAGTAAGTAAATCCTTTGATAATAATTTCATCAAAATACATCAAAATATCTATATACCTAAATAGGTAGTAAGTACCCTACTATACTACTTATGTTTTGTACATACGTATAATACCTAAAAGTACCTATTTAATTGTTCATTTTTCAAATATTTCTATAATTTCCTATTTCCAGCCTCTTTGTCAGTCGATGAAGATCGACAATTGCATCCGACTGGGAAGTACTTACCAGGCCGAGGAGATCCTCAACGACGGCGTTTGCAAAGTCCAGTGTGCGTTCGCGTTCCGGTTCTTTCCGCCGTTCTGGGGACAGAAACAAAGCCCTTTAGCCGAATTATGAAAGTCTGAGCAGAATTGATTTTTTTAAAATTAACTTGTAGGGGGAAAAAGCACGAAGTTACCTACCTACTTACCATACTACACTACTATATTATGTAACAGTAGATACAGATACTTATATAAAAATAGAACCTTTTCTTTCAAGTCGAGATTTCTTGAAGAAAATGATGTGCTTGTATGCATTTTTATGATATAAGTCTACATAAACTTATATAATTAAAACTAAAGATAAGTACCTACTACATATAATAGTATTAAATATTTAAGATTATTTTACTCACTTTGACTGAAGAAACTTATTTACATAAGGTATAAAGTATGTAGTATCTAGTACCTAAGTAAGTTAAAAAGTTTTTAGTTTTTATAATAATGAAATGAATAATCTTAAATGTCTTTAAATTTTTAATATAATATTTTACCTTTTTTTGTCATATTTAGCCAATATTTTATGCTTACAAAGAAGAAGTCTTGGTTTTTCTTTACAAATTTCTTGGAAAGTTTTGAATTATATTTTTTTCTAGACGTTTTCATTTCAAACATGTATATATTTGTATGTATATATCAGTACCTACATATAATAATAAGAAGTATGGTAGGTTTAATGTAAATAAATTTATTTTTTAGCCTATTATATTAACTTATTAGAACCTATACATATTGTGCAATGCAGAAAAAAAAACTTGTTGATTTTGCAATTTACTTTTTTATACTTTTCTTTGATCCCATGAATTTTCCAAACTTTTTTTTCAAATAAGTCTCTTATTATTGTCCCTAATTGTACACGAGAGTACTGCCTATGTATAGAACCATATATAAATAGTTCTTATATAAAAAAAAACTAATGGTAAGGGTAGGTAGTAGTACATACCTACCTTATTTAAAAGGCTAAAAATATTCTGTAGTAGGTATCAAGACCACTTGATAGTATAAAGTATACCTATGTACTTACTTACCATTAGAATTAGTAAAGTAGATTGATTAGTAAGGTAGTGTAGCCAGTGGCAGTATAAGTATTGATAATCGTAAGTAGCAATAATTTTAGTCATTTTACTGTTGAATTGAATCAAAATTTTCTCAAATTTGGACAATTTACAATCTGTTACTAGTTATAGTTATTTGTAAAGCTACTAGCATGTTTTTATAAAAATAAAACAAAATTATGATAAATTATTTAGTGTACACAAAAATCATTATAATTTAGGTAGTTACTTTTTCTTCTCTCATTAATATACCTAAAATGTGCTTTAAATTGATTCTATGTCAACTCGCCAAAGTACAAACTCGACAAAAACAAACTCGTCAGAGACAACTCGACAAAATACAAACTCGCCAAAGTGCAAACTTGACAAAGTACAAACTCGATACTCGATAATGTATAAACTCGACAAGTACAAACTCGACAAAGTACAAACTGGAGAACATTAGTAAAAGTACGAGTATTTACGATTAGGAATACATTATACAGTATGTAGTAACAACAAAATTATATCTACCTACTTTTATTTTTTATGAAAATTTTTGACAAAATTTCCAAAAATTTTACTAAATCTTTCTAAATACACACATTTATATTGAACTACTGTAAGGCGAACTTATCAAGTTCAATGTAAATGTGTGTATTTAG